>VXAA01002801.1:77984-119868 GCA_013399115.1 Anseranas semipalmata | reverse complement strand
CCCCCCCCAAACACACACACATAGTATGTTTGTGGTCAGACCAAAGAAATATAAACTACTGAGAATTTTATACCTTGTTTCATTATTGAGTGAATTCTAAATGGAAATGCTTTCATCAATGAACACAAATTCACAAACTTAAGGGTAAAATGAGTCTGTCTTGTAGTGACTCAATACGAACTCCATGCATGCATTCAAAGGTTATTCCTTGTCTTTGTAATGTGAAACAAGGGCCAGAAATATGTGAATTACTGCTCATTCTGCAATGCAATGAAGGATAGAGCATTGCAAGAGTGAAGGTGGATAGCATTGTCAGTGTGAAACTGTATGCTTCAAAAAGAAGATGCACTTTTTGGGATCGGTCCTCTGGCGTATTTTTCATTTGGAGCTGTTAGTCCTTGAGACATTCCAGTGAACCATCCCTGATAATTATTGATTATGTTTTAGCTTCCATATTTATAGAAGAGGAATAAGGCAACTGGAAGATTAACTAGCATTTCCTAGGACAAACAACCATAACAAAATTTATTGACATTTGAAAATATTCAGTATTAGTTGTGTATTTATTTAGTCATATTCTCATTTAGCCTTCTTTGATTAGCATATGTTAACACAGAACTACATTTTTTTACATGTTGTGAGTAACAAATTCTTAGAAAAAAATGCACTTGAAGATTTACCAGGTCAAATCTTATAAATTATGTACCAAATTCTGTCTGCTTTGCTTCACTTCAAGCACAATTTGATAAAAGCATTTACATGGTTAGGGAGGAATATGATTTTATATATATATATATATAATATTTAGGTGCATGTATGTGTATGTACATACGTTCAGGCTTGTGTAGAGGGGATGTATACACATATTTAAAATCTAATTTTCACTATACACAAACTTGGACATTTATTGTCACATTATATAGAGTACTTTGATACAGACTACAGTGTTCTTTATCTTAAAAACAGCACATGAAATATTTCTTGGAAGTGTTTATATGCTGAGGTTGTACATGGATTTTTTATTTTTGATTTGCGTTGCAGCTTCATGTGTGTATGTTTAATTTAAATACTAAGGTCCAAAGCAATGAATTTATGAACTTGGTTTGGCTACACTGAGTCACAGTTCTTTTAAAAAAAAAAATAGAAAAAATAATTACTGAATTTCTTCTTTGTTATCATTATGTAAATTTTGTATAATTAAGGAATTAAACTGTGATATCTGTTTTATCCATTAAAAGAAGCCAGATATCTAAAGCATTAATTAATTAATTAACTTTATAGTGAAATATATCTATGGTGAAATCAATACCTATTTTTAAAGGTATTCATAATATTTGTGAGGAAAGGGTAGGAAATTAAAATTTTTTGCTTTAAACTTGCTACAGAATGCAGCTATTAAATACCAGCTTCTCTGGTAATTTAGAATAAAATATGTAAGCTATGTCTTAGGTTACACCAAAATACATACCTTCCTTCCATTGCAATTTATATTTTTCCAACTTAACTTTCTTCCTAAACCGTCTTCAATTTCTGTCCAGTAAAAGTTTGCTATCTAGGTACTGTTGTTTCCAGTTAGCTTCTTTCCTTTTATTTCGATGGCTGATAATTTAGCAGTTCTATTTTGGTGTGTGTTCTCCCTGAAGTGCATAAAGCACTTTTGACTGTTTACCCTTAAAGCTCCAGAGAGTTTGGAAAACCTCGAGGCTGCCTCTGTTTATTGTACACACTTGCACTGTTAAGGGTTTATTTTCAACAGGAGGGAGACAAGTATGGAGATAAAGACCGATGGTGCATGTCGCTCTACCAGCACATCTTGCTGTACAGCACAGTGTTTGACCTATTTTACATATATATATTTATATATCTACCTTAAAATTGATTCTATTTTCTCATAAATACTAATTTGGTCCTTGGTGGTGATAGTTCACTTCATGTTTATAGTTTCTACTGCTAGTACAAAAAAGCCTGTTCGATTTTCTTTGCTGTCTGCTAGCAGTAACAGGCAAAATTACAGGCTAATGGTGAGATGAGCAACTTATTATGTATGATAATCAATACTTGAAATCCATTTCCCATGATGTGACACAAAAGAGTGAAGTGAAAAGACAGAGATTTTCAAAACTAGAGTACCAAAGCTCATGCAATGAAGGTGGTTTTCACTTCAAGGTCATTCAGGATTTGTTTCTTCACAAAACTGCCTTCTTTTTTGGCTTCATATTTAATTCACTCACTGCTAAGATGCCCGGGGAACAGAAATGGAAAGTTAGTCAATACTGTGAGTATGAATGTAAGTATAAAAACTGCTTTAGCAAATGCAGGAAATGAGAAGGGGAAGGAAGATGTGACAGCCAGTATATATGATATATATGTTGTATGGTATATATCTCTTTTGCTTAAAGAGATTGCCAGCAAACTTTGTATTTTTATTGATGTGAATGAATAATGCAAATACTATATGTTATCCTCATACCCAGTGTAGGCACGTGAGCTAATAAATTCAAATCTTAGAACATATCTTGGTGACAAAATTAACCTAATCGTTTTTGAAAATCTCAAAGCATAGTTTTTGGCACAGTACTGAGTACCTAATGTAGTTAACATATTTCCAGTGGCTGAGAAATTCTCTGATCTTTACCTTTAATCTTAAGTTTATTCATTTCAATCTCAGTTCAGGGAATAATTTTGTTAATACTGTACAGTCAAGTTTTAGAATAAGAGACAGTGGCAAAACAGAATCTCCCATTATGTAAATTATCCAGCTGTGTATTTTATATGTGTATATATATATATTAAATGTAGATAGTAGGAAGTTATATAAGATAATTTTAAGATAATATGTCACAAAAGTAGTACCTGAAAGACTGAAAAAGCTTCCCTTCTTCAGATCTTCTGATGCTCTTCTAGTAAACTATGAGCTCTCAACACATTAAATATGGTAATAAAGTTTTACCGGGATAAATTTTTTTTTTTTTCTGTGAAAAAGGAGCAAAGAGGATTCCTGTTTTGATGAAATAATTGAAAAGAGAGAGTGGCAGAGAAAAGTTTTGGTCCATTGATTGTGCAGTTCAGAGCATTTTATGGTATCTAACAAACGTGGCATGTTTTTAATTTTTGTCTTTTGTTAAATGGGACCATAATTATATACAAAAATTAATACAAAGGATAGTGAAGTTAGCAAAAACAGTTTGTTGGTAAGTAAATTAATTGCTTAATTAAGTAAATTAATTAAATAGGGAAACCTTTAAAAGTGCCAGAAAACTTTTACTCAACATTGTCATGCATTCCATATAAGAAGAAAATAATTTTAGATATCTGTTAGAGCAAATCCTAAATGAAGCAACTGTTATTACTATATAGGTATACTTTTTAAGCCAGAGGCTGTTTACCACAAATCCACTCTGTAGGATTAGGAGGAAGAGAAAAAAAAAAAAAATCAACTTAGAGGAAGCATTTGCAAAATCTAAAATTCCCAAATAGAAAGGGCTTGAATTGCCTTGGCCTTGGAGCATTTTTTGATTGTTTATTTCTGTTAGATTTCTGTGCATAATAAAACTTAATCTAAACCCAGATATTGTTAGCTATTGCCCATTCCTTGCTAAATCTTGGAACCTTACTTTCCCATACTCTTGCCCTATGTCCTTTTTAAAATATTTTATTACATTTCTTTTATGGTATTTTATATTTTCCTTTTTTATTTTCCTTTTTTTTTTTTTTTTTCTGAGGGCAGTTTTAGCAGTTTCACTTGGTGTTTTATGCAGCGGCTCTTTGAGGCTGTAGAAGCTTTGGAAAAGTAGATACAGAAAATCTTAGTGGAGGTGAACTAATGGTTGGAATGAAGTATATAAAATGTCCTTTTTACATATGAAATATATGGCTATATTTTTCATTTAGCAATTGTCCACATATGTTGTGCCTATGGGCATGTGTGTCCATTCCATCTCTTTCAAGTCAAGTAAAATCAGAACTTTTCCCAGTTCTGTCAGTGTGCTACAGTCTTAGTGTTAGGGATGTATTTCACTCTTGCTTTTCATTATGATTATTCTAATTTGTATTGTACACTAAAACCAGCAGGCAGCTTACGTTTTCTTGGAGGTCCCCTACAAATTTGCTTTTGTTGTTATTATTATTATTATTATTACTAAGTCTTATACCAGTCTTAGATTTAAAACTTTTTAAGGAAAGGAGCATGTATACAGAATGACACTTCTTCATAGAACTTTATCATTAATAACTAACAGATCTGAGTAAATTATCTCACTCCGATTTGACTGATCATTGTGACATAACACAATTTTGGTTAAATTTAAGTCACATTATATTCATGTCTATTGGACTCTCACAGAAAAAGTGTCTCTTGTGTGTCAGGTTTTTGCAATGCAATCGTCCATGAATCTGGTGGTTATTTATAGACATCATAAGATTACAAGGAATTTACTTTCCAATTTAAAAAAAATTATGATAACTTAAAATTTGCCCTATCTTCAAGTCAACAAGTTTGCTCAGCTTTTTTCAAGACCTGTTGTACATGTCTGTGTGTGTGTGTATGATTCATTTTGACATATATCCTTAAATCACATACATCCTTAAACATATACAATCTTTTGTCCAGCTGGAACTCCAGGCATTTTGTACATACTGAATTCCTCAAATCAAATTTGAAACCCACATGTCCATTCTGTGGGTGAAAATACTTACTAGTTAAAGATCAGCACATTGCTGATCAAAAACTACAGATGCTAAAAGGATTCATTTTGTCAGTATTGACTGGAGAGTACTGAGAAGTTAAAGAAGGAAGAGAAGGTAACTTGCATCACAGTTGTGCATTTCTGGGAAAAAAAAAAAAAGTCATTTAAAGTGTATTTCTGGAATTTTTCTGCTTCCTGAAATCGTGTTAGAGTCATATATAAAGTTTCAAAATGGTGAATTTTGAAAACATATTCTATTAGTGCAAAATGACAGACAAACTAAGGTTTTTAAAGCAGAAATTTTTCTTTATGTCTTTGAACTGTAGGACAGGAAGTATTAAAATTTATGTTCTAAAAACGTAGTGAATAAAAAAAAAAATCATTTAACTATATTCTTTGAAATAAATAAGAATATAGAAATCCTGAATACATTATCAGTTCAAACAACGTGTCATGGTTTGTCATTCTTCCAAATTGTATGTATTGAGCAAATCCATTTTCAGTTATTGCACCAAAACAAAAAATGGGAAAGCTGATTACATGATCCATACTCATGTCTAATAAAACTGCAATATGCACTTTTTGACAAGCTTATATTTAATGCATACTGATGGAAAATTCTAGTTCTCTGTTCTCAGCAGGAAAAGTAAGCTCTTTAACAAAACCTTTTTATTTCATGACTGTCATACAACATAACAATTACAAAAGAAATGGAGGTGACAAAAATGAAAAGCCAGCTTGCTGATTTTTATGAAGTGTTTGTATTTCCAGAAAGGCAGTCACTGCTCAGTTATTTGATTTGAAAAATTAATCCTGATAATGCCTTTTGAGTTCCTTAAGTACTGTTCACTATTTTCTAGGATGAGTTTTACAGAACAAAGCCTAACAGATTTCTACAGCAGATTAGTTTACAGATGAAGCTCAATTCCACCGAGAATGATTCTCTAATGACCCCTTTTTACTTCCATTGGGCTGTATGAATACTTTAATACCTAGAGAACAGCATTAAATAAATCTATTGTCTCAACTGGTAGGTCTACGCAATCCTTCTGAAATATTTTAATTATAGCTCTTATTTTTCTCCATAATTAAGAAACCAGATGTCAAGTAAGTCCGTTGCTAGTTGATCGTAGACTCTCCATTAGTTTAAAGAAATCCACTTATAACTAGAGTTTTTCTCTTTCTCCTTTGTTTTACAGAGCAAGAAGAATGTGTTAACTGCACAGATGAATGCAGAGTGCTTGGTCATTCTGACAGGTGTTGGATGCCACAGTTCCCTGCAGCCAGCCAGGCTGAGAATGCAGATTATCGCACAAATCTCTTTGTACCCACAGTTGAAGCTAATGTTGAGACTGAGACTTACGAAACTGTGAATCCCACTGGGAAAAAGACTTTTTGTACATTTGGGAAAGACAAGAGAGAGCACACTATTCTCATTGCCAATGTTAAACCTTACTTAAAAGCCAAACGTGCCCTGAGTCCTCTGCTTCAGGAGGTTCCCTCAGCATCGAGCAGCCCAACCAAGACATGCATTGAGCCTTGCACCTCAACAAAAGGACCTCTGGATGGTTGTGAAGTGAAATCAGGAGCCTTGGCTGAACCAAACAGCCAGTACTTGTCAACTGACAGTCAGTATCTATCGCCTAGTAAACAGTCAAAAGACGCTCCCTTCATTGCCTCAGATCAGATGGCTAGGGCCTTTGCAGATGTGCATTCCCGAGTAAGCCGAGACTCGAGTGAGATGGACTCTGTTCTGGAGCAGTTAGACCGTTCAGCCCGGGATTTAGGCAGGGAGTCGGTGGATGCCGAGGAAGTTGTGAGAGAAATAGACAAGCTCTTGCAGGACTGTCGGGGAAGCGACCCTGTGGCCGTCAGAAAGTGAGGGGGAAAATAAGGACAGGCTGGCAGTTACGTTCCTCTTCTGCTGATTAAAAACAAATAAATAAATACATAAAATCCCCTGGTTGTAACAGATTTACAGGAATGAAGGAAGACCAATGCTGCTTTAAGGCTTTTAGTGAACATCTGAAGTGCCCACAAGTATGTTCTTTTCACTGCTCTTTCTTTTTGACAGATAACACTGGTTTCATTTTGACCAAACTTTCATTAGGACAGAGTCAAGTACACTAAGAACTATACGAATGAAGGAAAGATGGTGCCATTTTGACAATCTGATAGGAAGGTGTGAGAAAGGTGGAATGGAAATACATCTGATACTTTAAGACTGTCCTCAATAGCTGATGCTGACTTTACTGTTTACGTATAAACCCCAAGAAAAACAGGGTTGAATATTTCTGATCTGTGGTGGATTTCTAGCAGTCACCACAGGCTTCTACTGAAAGTCCTAAAAAGAGTTCTTGTAGTAGTCCAAGTGACACCAAACATTAACATTCATTTGTGGTATAAACATTTATATACAAAGTTATCTGCCACAAATATGAGAGAAAAGAAAAAAAAAAGGAACAAGAAAACAAACAAACAAAAAAACACCATTCCAGATCATTATTCAACAGAACATATCCTGATCGTTAGTAAAACATTTCATATCATATTAAGGTTAAATGTAAAATGATATAGTCCATCTTGTCCTGCACACACATAAGTTAATTCACTTGATTAAAAAAAAAAAAAAAAAAAAAGATTTTAATATCTATTTAGCATTTTAGTGTCCAACAAAAGTTTAAATAAAAAGTGATAAGTTAAAAAAAAAGAAAAAAAAAGAAGCAAAATAAATTTTGAAAAAAAATAGTTACCTTTCAAGGTAATACATAAAAGAAATTAACATTATTAACACTTTTATATTCATTTGTGGACACTAAAATAGCTCAGGAAAGTGAAAATGTCTTAGACATCCACACAAATCACATGATCATCTAAATGTGCAAATGTAAGAAGATTCAGTGTGTTTACATCAAATGACATATTTTTATTGATTTATTGCAGATTCAGTGCATATGAGCCAAATTGTTGAGTGTATAAGAGCTATATTGTGTATTTTATTAAATTAATATATAGTTGTGTTGCAAAAATATTTGGGCTTATATTGTAAATGGCAAGTGTTGCCTCGGTAGCTGTCGAACTCTATGAGTTTTGTTTTTTCCTGCTTCCTTTTCCCCATGGATTGTGGGAAGCAGTGCCTCAGAGCAAAGTCTCTTGTTTAATGTATGGTCTACGAATACTGCAGTACATAATCTGTTCAAAATGTGTTTGAGTGAGCTGATGGAGCTAACTGAATGGCCTACAAATACATCCATCAGTCATGGTTATGTGCAAGTCCTTGTAGAAGCTTCTATTGCAAACCCATGTTTAATAACAAAAATTACACTCGAACCAACACCTGGAACCTCCTTGTTTTTTTGTTTTGTTTTGTTTTGTTTTCCCAAACACATGCAAACAGCCTGTTTAATGTAGGATATTTGATTGACTTCTTAAGAGATGACACCCTTTTCAAAGTTTTGCTATTAAGTTCAGAAAGCTGAAAAACATGTCAGTGCCAAAACATGTCAAGGCATGAGCAGTATTTTCTCTGATTCTTTGGAGTGCGCAATTGCTTATTGCAGTTCTAGTTATACACTGTTTATTTTGGGGGGTTGATTTTAGTGTTGTTTTCATTTGTTCTGAAAATATTTGCAGAATAACTTGGGAGAGAGTTTCAACTTTTTTATATTTTTTCTAAGGGTGTTTTAATTGCATTTGAAAAATTCAAAATTACCTTCACATGAAAGTTGAAAAAACAACCCACATTCAAAATGAACTAACACAGAACAAGAAGAAGCAGAAGGAAAAAAGCTCAGGATCTGTCCCTTATATGCTTCAGATACTCTGTTGGACATATCACTATGGCACATTGTTTAAAAACAGTGTCTGGGTTATATGAAATTTAAGTTCTACTATACAAACATAAATAAAAGAGGTTATTTTATTTAGGTTGGCAAACTCAAATCTCACAAAGCCATACTTTTCACCAGTTCAAGGAAGAACGCCAACATCCTGTTTTCATGTTGGCATTGCTATTGGCATTGCTGTTAAAAGGTGATTTTAGTTAGTCAGTCCTACAATGAATTGTCTTTGATTGTTGGAAACACCCATTCTGAAAGTTTGCTCTTAGCTCCTGCTGTTAAAAGAAGTCTATGATTACAAGTAAACAAAGGATCTTGTACATGTTTTATCAAGCTACTCTCCATGTTTTGGACAATTTATGTAACTAAAATGTGGTGTTGTCTGTGTTATATATATTTTTTTCTTTTTGGCCAGGAGACCCAAGATTGATTTTGCTTGATAGCTTGATAGCTTGAAATTCCATAGTGGAGAGGATTTCTTATTGTTTGATCAGTCTTTTATACGTATTTCTGTGGTGCTCATCACTTCAGTGTCTGTGCACCAAGTCTTTAGCTCTGCCAGTGAGATCCATTATTCAGCAAAATCTAAGCCAGTATGTAAATGCAGTCAAGTGATGGAGATTTGTGTATTTTATAAATGATTTTAACACTGAGTAACCAACTGTACAATTCATTGTATATGTCTGAAGACATAAACCCACAATATTCTGAGAAAGGGCTGTGCCAATGTAAGAGGAATTTACCTTAAGGCTCTCTGTCACTAGTGATTTACTAGCTTTAGCTGTTTAACACATTATCTGTATTTAGTAGTGATTATTTATTTACCACTCTGAGGTAATTCAGAATTCATGACTCACAGCTTTATAGAAAAGTTTAGGAAATCTTGCTTTTATTTAATTTGGCTGACAACTGCCTTGTGTTGTAGATCTTTGGCATACTGCTTCCAGTAAGCATATCCCAGGTTAAAAAATCTGTTTCATAATTTAAGATTGATACATAATGTACCAAAAAAACAGTAGAGCTTATACAATGTGAGTTTTGCTGGTTCGGTCAAAATTAACATGATTATGTGTGACGGAAGTACCACACACAAAAGAATTAAAATGTATTTTTTTTTCTCATTGGTATCTCTGCTATCACCACTGGAGAAAGAGACAGCAATGGAAGATGAAATTTGAGTTATTTCTCTCATTCCTTATGTACATGTCTTATAAAACTGAAATAAAATATCTGTCACATGACTATAGAGAGAATGGCTGAGCTAAGGGAAAGCAAGTTAAGTAACTAATAAAATTGTACTGTACACTGTGAATAGAGAATAAGACATTCTGTATTTTTATTATTACTATTATTAATGAAAGCCAGCAACTGAGAGTTCCTTAAAAGATTGGCCAATGAAATCAGGACTCAAAAACAGACATTATTTTTTCCCCTCTTCTTTCCTAGCATACCTATCAGGAAAGAGATTCTTATAAAATACGATTTGCCACTTGAGGAGATAGGCTTTGCAGTCCAAGTTACTCCCAGAAGTCAAATACTGCTCACAGTAGAGCAAAGTACATCATCCAAACAAACTTTCAAGCTGTTTGTTGCCTAATGGAAGGGAAATTGCTAAGGTCAAGAAGGAGTCGGAAGCCTAGCGTAATATACACCCACTCATTATTGTTTAATTACTTTCTTTTGACATCAGGCAGTGATTACTATTGCATTAATTCAAATGGGAGTTTTGGCTATCAAGATTTGTTGATTTGAAGTGTAATTGAATGAAACCTGATTAAGGTTTTGACTTCTCTGGCCCAATTGTGCTACAGGTTGGCATTCGCATTTATCAGCCCCTGTCTCCCCATATGGCTCAAAGTTGCACCAATGACTGGTGAAAGACACACACACACACACACAAACAAACAAAAGCAGCATACATTGTATGAATTATCTCAACCGCTATTGTTCAATGGCTGTGTTTAATGTGACCTATCTGGAAAATGAGGACTATGAATAAAAAGCAATTACTAATAGTGGTGTTGCCTGCTTTTGCATTCATTAACACAGAAGAAATGTGTTAAACACTGCATACCACAGGGAGCCTGATGGTAATTACTTTGGAAAAGCAACTTGTGGCATTGCGGCTGTTACAGCTAGTTATCAGTTTGCCAAAAAAATGACAGTTCCTGCTTCATTTATTAGAAATGTGTAACCGTTTTCTCTCAACAGGAAGGTGGTGAAGAGTTTTCATCAAGCTGGGTAGGTTTATCTTCTAAGCAGCTGATGTGCTGAATCCCCACAGGCTGTTATTTGCTCACAGATATATGGAGCTGAATAAAGGATAGTTTGGTTCAGTACACTGGTGTGAGTTCACCAAAAGCATTATAAATGAGGGTAAAAGTTCTCAAAGACTGTCAGCCCAACATGAAAGATCAAAGCACTGCCTGAGTATACAAGTGGAGAAAATAATCTAAACAATATAAGTTTTTTTTTTTTATTTCTTTCTTAAGAGCTTGAGTAATAGAAGTAAATAATTTCATTCATGTTGCTGTAAACATAACAAAAGCAAAGAAAATATGACAGTCCTATGTCCAGCTGATTGAGGTTGTTACAATTTAATATCCTCATTAACTTTTTTTTTTTTTTAAACAAAAAGAAAAAAAAAAGAGAGAAAAAAAGAGAGAAAAAAGAGGTGTTCTGTTTGGTCATCATGAATTCCTCAGAATATGTGGCTCTTTCTCTTTGCTCCTGTGTGATGTAACAGTGACATACCAAATAATGGAAAACCTCCACACTGGTTTATTTATTTATTTATTTACTAATAATTAAGTAAATAGGTATTGCTTTTGACAGCTAGATCAGATTTTTAGATTGTTCAGAATACTACAGGTATTATAAAGATATGTGCTAGTCCTGCAGGCAGAATTACCTTTTACCCATTGCATGTTTTCTGTAAGCCTCTTTGCCAGAAACAAAACCAGCCTGCATCTAATTAGCTGGCTATTCTAGGCACATAAAACCCCTATTGTTTCCCTCTCTTTTTCCTGCTACATATATTTGTCTTTCTACAGGCTGAATTCCAAAATCTAGCAAGCCACTGTCTGTGCAGAGTCCTGCCAGAATGTACCTTATGCTGCTGAAGGCCTCATTGGACATGGGATGTTGCTGTCTTGCTGTCTTCAACTGTGTGTAATTCAGAGCTCGGCTGGATCCACAGTATATGTAGAACAAGTCATAAACCATCCTGGCTTTTCTTTACCCAGAATACACAGTCATTGATTTCTCATTTGGAAAGTGGCCAGATTGTCAAATAGAGATTCTTAGATCTCCCTTAAGCCAACCACATATAACTGCTTCAGGGTTTTCACTCATGGGATAAATGCCCTGTCTTTATCCCTTATTGAGTCTAAGACATAAAAGCAACTGAAAGCTTATTTCTTCAGTTAGTAATGTTTCCCTAAAAATTTTATTTCTCCAGCAGAAATGAGGGATGGCTCTCTACTGTATTGTGAAAGCTTTACTTGTGAAAGGTCACCTTAGTATCAGTAGTGCATGCAGAAATAGATAAGGGAATTAATGAGCCACCTTAAAATTTTCTGAGATGTATATTCCATAATGCATATGTTATGATTCAGGGAAGAGAGCACAGTATCTTGGTTTATTTATTACTGATAGTTCCCAATAATGCTTGGCTCACAAAAGCCAAGTTCAAGTTTTGAAGAAGTGTTTTTCTGTGATTTGGAGCCTAATTCCTTTTTAATTATATTTTTTTTCCCCAAAATACATACTGTTCAAATTGTAGGCCCTTTGTTAATTTTTAAAATGAAAATAGCGTTCTGACTTAGGGATCCTTCCCTTAGGTCCTTTGGGCTAGAGATATTTTATTTGTACAAGAATTCAAAAAGTCCATAGACATTCTTCAATTTATGTTGGTAAGGAGGAAGAATGTAGACATAGCGCAAAACACTGACTATTGGACAACAGATTTAGATTTTGACCTTCTGGGAAATGGAACAATTAAAATTCCATCTCTGAAAATATTTAGTGTTTAGTGTCTTGAATGTTAAGTCATGGAAATCTTATTAAAGCACACCTACTGAACTGCTGTCAGTGAACTAGGGGATCAGTGAATCTGTCATCCTCAACTTTTCCAAGTTAAAACCGGCATCTAAACCGCCTCTGGAAATCAGCTGATTGCTCGTGCAGTTCAGAAAACATATTTGCAATATTTGTGCAAGAAGAAATACTCCTTAACAAATTTGCAATTACATTTTGTGATAACTGCAAATTTTTCATCATTTTAGGGGCAATCACATGCAGAACTCTTTTCAGTGGCTTGATTTGAAAGCGATAAAAAATGGATTATTGAGCTGGCATCAACATTAAAGTGGAAACAACATATCTGTCTGACCATCAGAAAAAGATATTTATCTTCTTCTTTTATTACTGTCTTTAGCAAAATATTCTATGCATCTATTTTTAACCTTTTTACAACAGACATCTTCTACAATGCTACATGCTCTAAAGATTTTGCGAGTGCCTCTTTTATTAGGCACACTCCCTCAATTTCTTATGTCCATTTAAATAGTTTACATTGCAAATTTATTTTGTGTAGAGTATTCAAACTTCATACCATACAATTAAAAAAAATAATAATACTTTTATTTCTTAAAATTCAACTTGTTTTAAAATTTGATAATATTATAGTTGCTAAAATATATAAAAGCAATGTTTTTATTTTCCGGTTAAAATACTTTTATCTTTTTATGGATAAATTCTTCATTCATTATTGTGAGTTCAATGGGAGATCCTGTTAAGAGGAATATCACGCTTAGTAAACTAGTCAGCTCTAAATCAGGACGTTTCTGTAATAGCTAAGCATATAGCTGTTTCATCTTTAGTGAAAATTATTTCTTTTTAGCATCTTTTTTTTTTTTTTTTACTAAAAACACGAGGAAGTTAAACAGCTGATATGTATATTCTGGATAACTAATGTATTCAATATCTTCTAACTATAATATGGATCATAACTATGTATTTCATTATCAGTACATATTTAGGGGCTGTCTTAGACCATATGACAAATTGTATTTATTCTCAATACCCTTTGAATTTCTATGCTTAAAGCAATATTGGCCATAGCAATGATTGTCTATGCCCTATGTCTCATTCTAGATGGAAAACAAAACAAATGCAAGCTATTGCTATAACATTTAATAAGGATTTGTATAACATCAAGTGAATATAGTAAATACAACAGAAAACAAGACGTGAAGCTATTTTAATAATGCTATGGAACCATTGTGTTATAAGAGATTTAGAAGAGAGATTAGCAACTGTTAATAAGCCTTTATCTTTGACCACAAGATAAGCTTCTTAAAAACTGAGGTTTTGCTTCAGTTTGAAGTCTGCAGTAGTGGAAGGCTCCAGACAGACAGGGCTTCTTTTGTGCTATCTTCTTCTAGAACAGATTCCTTCTAGAAGAAATTACCTTCTAGAAGGTAATTATGCTTCCACAGTAACTTTTGCACCTGCATCCTACAGTCTAAGTGAAGCAACTCCCCAGAATACACCAACTCTGCCACTCAGTGCTCCAATGCTACCTCAGCAGAATCTGATTAGTTGATTTATTTAGGGATGCAATGTGGGCAGGAAGTGCATTTGTTTAGTTGACAGTGTTTTTGTACACATCAAAAGTAAGACAAAGCAATCCTTTAAAAGGAAAAGAACACAACTTTCGAAAAGGTAAGTCTTCTTAAATAGTCTGCAGAAGCCAAAAGAAAAAAATATATATATATATACAGGAAAGATGGCAAATATAGCCTTGTTCATGGACAGTTTTCCTCCACAGCTCAATTGAGTAACATTGTTGATGACTATAAATATACCATCATTCTTTTCTAAACACACCAGTTCCAGTGGACAAAAACAGGAAATAGCAATGGAAGATCTAGAAAGCCAGCTAAAAACAGTAACATGCTAGTAAAAATTCTCCAACACTTATTAATAATCTCTGGACTGCTAAAATTTACAACCACTGCAACTTTCAAAGTTGTAGTTGGAGGCAGAAATGAAGATAGAGTAAGAAGGGGAATAAGATGTTTTGAGCAGACTCACAGTTCCTACTAGTTCTTATCAGCCCAGGGAAAATGTCAGGAACCCACTATATTATTGCAACAGTGGGAGAAGTAGGAACAATTGTAGGACATTTGAATCAAAGGCTCTTCTTCAAAAAGCTTTCCTGGAGGTTTGCCAAGCTTAATATGGGACCAAGAATGTAAAAATGAGACAGCTCTACCGATAACCAGTAATTCCTCTAGTCTAAGGTTCTGTTTGTATCACCTCCTGCCTGGAAGAAATTCAAGCTTCTATGGGTAAAGACAACATTCATCAGTGAGGAGCCACCAGGTGCTGCAGCCAAATCTTGAATCCCATAGCTTTTTGAAAGTGGATGCCAGCTCTCCTCATTCACTTTCTTTATTTCCTTCATCCTGAGTATTTGTAAAGCATACTAGAAAATGCTAGTCCACATTTCCAAACCTTGAAGGGTGGTCTGGAGGGAAACCAATCCTTGCTCAATGCATGAGTTGGCTAGCACAGAATGCATTTTTGCAGCCAGATAAAATTCAGTTAGAATTTTATTTGAAGAATCACATGTTTGCTCAGTTTGGGAATTTCTTTAATTATTGTTTTTGTTTCATTTTATAAATAATCCAGAAAGCCTTCAACACTGGTGAAGCTAAAAGCATGCCCATTTTTAACTGCAACATAAATATCAATCACAATCATCAGTCCAGACTGAGGATTTTATTTGGTTTAACATGCACAAATATGCAACAATTATATAAAAATGGAAGTTATTATGAGCTGTAATTAATATACTGTGTCACCAGCTGACTCAAAGCACTTTGCTCAGCATCCTTAGCTTTAAAGACTACATCAAAGTCATGGTTAAATGTATACTAGATTCAGTAAAGCACATCATCAGCCCTAGGATTTCTCTTCTAGTGGTGACTCGCATTATCATCCACAACATGTGTTGCAGACTTGCTAGATTTTATTTGAGCTTGAATCTTGCTATATTAAACAACAACAACAACAACAATATAATTGCTGATTTACCACTGCTGCTCAATCTAATTCAGTTCTTAATGGTCCATTTGCATAACAAAATTTGCACTTTATTTCACAGAAAATGGTATGACTCCACCTGCCTTACTTCACATAATGTATCAGAAAGGGGAAACAAAGGTACAAGAAAAGGAGTGAAAAGTCAATTACCTTTATTAAAACAAATATTGAGGAGATAGGGTATACAGGTGTACTGTCTTTGTACTTGTAGGTGAACCAAACTTGCACAAAAATAAAAACCCTGGTCTCCCTCAGTTCCATCCCCTAGCTTCAGTTTTATTGGGCTTTCACAGCTCAGAAGAAGTAATTTTCAAATGTGCTGCTATCACATGCCACCATCCTCATAAAATTTTATTCATTTTGAAGACTGTGACAGAGAATGTGCAAAGATATATGCAGACATATAGTGCCTTATCAAACTATAGCATCACTAAACATAACTATCTTCCTATTGACTTGGACCTAATTCAGACACTAAAGATCACAGACAAACTGCAAGCTATTACACCCTGCCCACAGTAAGGTGATCAAAATAATAACAAATTAAGGATATTTTTTGATCAACAGCTTATATGTATTTCATTATGTTTTTGCACTTCCTTCAAAGCTCAAATCCTACGGGTGACAGCTGTCATTTTAAAGGTGACTCATTACTTTCATTTACAGAGTCCCCTAACAGATGGAAAGGTCTTTGTTTCCCAGGGAACACTGACAGGTTATGATTTCCAGAGCATTTAATCATTTTAACAAAACTTATACACATCTGTCAATTACTCTATTCATTGATGTTAATAATACAGCAATCTGAGAATGACAAAGAATACTTTTCTTCTCATGAAACCACAACTTTTCCATCAAGACTGGAGAAGTGGGGAAAAAATACTTTTGAAGAGCTGTTTTCTTCCAAATAAATGAATATAAGTACCAGTATTTATAACAGCGAATTTTTATTTTCATGGTACCTGTCCACAGAGCTTTCTCCCTCTCCTCACAAGCTACAGTGACACTATAAATCATTAAAACATACAACAGATAAAACATGACAAGCTGGAATCACATGAATAATTAAAACCAGTCACCATGCAGAACTGATAATTTTGGTCAGGTACAGAACAAGGGCTTTTGCTGTGGTGCTTTTTCTGGTCCTGATGGCAAGCACTTCAAGCTCCCAAAGCTTCTGAACAGAGGCAGCAGATGTGTGCGTACCAGTAGATGCGTTGGTTCTGTCTCATGGCTAAAACACTGCTCATTCATACATTATAGACCTGAGGTCACAGCCCTCTTACACAAACCAGATATTTAATTGCAGTGATATTACAGAACATCTATAGAGCTGTTACATAGTCTTTACAGAGCAATGACACTGCGTGACTTTTTGAGATTTATAATGTTCAATATCAGCAAAAAACTAAACATCTAAATTACAACATTTTAGTAAATCAAAAATATTTTTACAACATCTCATACTTTTATTCCCTTTAGAATTATACATATAATTATTACCGTTATTATGGTACCTACTACAAAAACAAAAACAAAAACAGCCACATTCATTTGCAGTGTAACCACAACTTAACTGCACTGTAGTAACATAATCCTTACAGCTTTCAGTGAAGCTATGCTTTCAAAATATTCTCTCAATGGAAAAACTTTTTGTCATCAGGCTGTTCTTAGTACTTTTTAATAACATTGCAATCATATTTGAAGACACCAAAGGATTCACAGGTTCTTATAAATCACTACTGATAAGTAGTGAAGTTATTCCTATTTAAAAGGGTTTATAAAAACAAACCAAATCAAAATAATCCAATGTTTTGGACAGAGAAAATTTTATCTCCAGACCAGTCACAGCTGGAGTAATCAGACTGAGAACTTATAGGTTACAGTCTAAGCAGGTAATATGTGCTGGAGCTCGGAATTTAACTTGGATTTTCCTAGAAGTCCAATCCAGACCTTGAGCTACTACAACCACCTTTTTATCTTCTGTAAGCTTAGATAGGTTATGGATCAGAAATGTGGTTGCGAGAATTTAACCATGCTCCACAGAAGTTTAACGCTTTCCCCAGCCTTTAACCTCTTCTCTGTATAGTCTGTGTAACTCTGCTGTCATTCTTCTAGTGACGAAATAGTCAGTAAGAGTGTTTTCCAGTGTTCTCTTAGAGGCCTTAGACATCGAAGATCCTTGACATCTCTGTGTATATTCTTTTGGAAACAGTATGGACTACATTCAAATGTTATTCTGTAAAGTAAAATAAGTGGCAGCTGGCACCATACAGTTTTGTTATAATGAAAACATGAGGTGGTTGCCATTACACAGTCCTGCACTAATGAGAACAGTAGGAGCCTAGCATTACAATAGTCTAATGAAAACAGGAAATGGCTGGCATTAGACTGGTATAATGAAAACAGGAGGTGGCTGGCACTACACTTATACAATAAATAAATTAAGATTTCTGGCCCTACCAATCTCATCTACGTTATATATGATTCCAGAGCGCAAGAGAGAGGCTTATGTAAAGTCAGGACTGTAAAGAACATTCTTTATTACAACACTTCAGATGCAGGACAGTGTCTTCTTGCAATTTTTAATTTCTGTTCTGTGATGGGCATGCATCAGTGAAATAGGGATATGATTTTAAAATTTGATTCTTCATTTAGAAAAAAAATCAAAACCAGTATAATTTCTGATGTCTATCCTGCTAGAATGTGAAGGCTAAAAGTAGTTCACTGAAAATGAAATTCAATACTGTGTGACTTTTTAATTAGCCTTACAATTACCCCTCCTCAATTTGGTCTAAGTATCCCATACATAGCTAAAAATACATTGGGGTGTTTGATGTAACGCAGAGAATTAGAAAACAACAACAAAAAAAAAACAAACAAAAATAAAAGAAAAAAAAGAAAAAAGTCAAGCACAAAATCAATCATTCCACTAATGGGCTTTCCTCTAAGAAAAGAAAGGTCAGGTGTTTTTGTTCCTTGTCTTTCAAGCTAACCTCTCTAGCTGAGCCTTTTTAATTATTATTGTACAAAAGGATCTTCTGTGTAGCTCTTAGATAATAAATACACAACCATCTTCTTTTTTATTTTGACTTTTAGAGCCATCAGAAACTGATTGATTCTCACTCTCCTTAATCTGGCTGAATTCACCATCAAGTTCGTCTAGTTCAAGCCCAGTACATTAAGATACTGCATCAAACTGTTTGTACGGTACCTTTCAGCCCCTCAGTCTCCCGTTTCTGATCTTCAAGCTCAACCACATTTTTTTCTGGACGTTTTCCATCTAAACCAAGAGAAAACGTTTGGAGTATGATTTTCAAAGCAGCAATTAGCGTGCTAGAATGTTCCAGCATAAAACGCTGTGCTTCCTGCAGCCTGGTATTCTGCCGATAGCTTCAGTTTTCACGCTCAGATTGCAGTGAAAATATTCCAGTCAGGTACTTCCGAGTGAAACAGCAGTGTGATGCAAATAAGGAACAGATAATCAAATCAAACTTTCTAATCGAGTTTTGCTATGCTGACTCTTTTATTTCTTTCTACCCTGCAGTTTGCTTGTTGTTTTACAACACTGCAAAATTAGCTTAAAGAGTAAATACTTGTGAGTTTTCAGAATCCTGTCATGTCCCACAAAGGAGAATAATTTTCCTGTGCTACTTCTACTGTCAATTTGATTTCATTGTGGTTTTGGGGTGGTACATATTGAATCCTTGGGAAGAAGGGGGATAGGAAGCAGCCACAGGGGTAAAACAGGGTGAATGCTATTAAGAAATTCTTACTTTCATTTTCATTTTCCTTTTTTTTTTTTAATTTCTTCATCAAATAACTGAAGAAAAAAAAGAAAATAAATGGTCATACTTTATGGACAAGATTTTCAACTAAGACGTATGGCACTGGAATCAGCATATGCCTTAGAAAATCTGCTGTTACGCATTGTGTGTTCAAGTCAGACGTGGCTTAATCAAGATAGGAGGCGACACGTGCCATGCATCCAAGATTAGCGTCTGGCCCTCAGCCATTAATGCTGGCATCCCAGGAACTGACTCAGTCCTCTGCCAAACTTCTGCTGGGATTTGGATTCACTGAATCCGACTCACAGCATTTAATCCCCCAAGCAGTATCTCTTCAAATTGTGGAGCTTGCAAAACATCCAGGTGGTAGTCCAGCCATGGCTGTGCCTGAAAAAGCTCAAGAAGCAGCATACCCTGCTTAAGAGTTTTACTACAGAGAAAACCCTTTACTGTGCAAGTCTGAATGTCAGAGCTTACTCCTTTTTATTGTGTTCATTGTACTGCAGAGACAATAGTCACATTGCCTACTGTATAAGCCTTCAAATCTTTTTAAAATACTTGAGATCTGACAAACGTATGCTATAAATCTACTTGATGGGTCTCCTCGTTCCATAAGTAATATTTTTCATTAGCCAGCTTTCCAGTAAAATGGCATTTTGCCCTATTTTCAAACTAACAAATTTTGTCAGGGTTGGCATCTTTATTACATTATCAAATATATCAGTCAATACCACCTGGTATAATTCAGTCTTGTTATATGATTCAGATAGTTGCTTAAACTATGGATTTTTCAAAGTCAAATTTTCTGGTAGAAATAATACTGTTTTAATAGAATTTTAGATAAATAGGTAGTGTATCACTGAAACTACTAATCTTGGTTTAAGATAATAATTTGACCTCTCCATGTATAATAGTCAAAATCATTTATAATTGTGTTGCACCGAAAAAGCTGTACAAAAGCCATTTGATGATGCTTGATTTCTATTTTATGCTGTATACCAAAAGTAGCACCTGACATTCACAATAGAACATGAATGGGTGTGACAGTGAAGTGCCAAGGATTTTAAGTTCTTTTAAATAATAATAGCAAATATACTCCCTTCTGGGTTTCTAAGCAAGTAAGGAAAACAGCATCATCAAAAAGGTAGCTTTTAATGGAATGCAGAAATTAAAATTTAAAAAGTCTGATATCACACACACAAAGAGAAGAATCACAGGAAAGTGAAAGATTTAAAACTGAGCTACAGGCTCAGCTAAACTACTTTCTGATCCAAATGTTTTCATAGACATTACTTATAACAAAAGGGTAATTCCATTTTACTACACAGTTAATTGAAAGTTTTCCATTTTCATGTTCATCTGTAATCTGATTTTGGACAGTCCATATAATTACAAATATTGAAATGGCATCTAGACATTTTTTTTCCCCCTGTGATTGTTTTCTGCTTTTATTTGCAGATTAAAATACTTGTAAAATCTAGATAGGTATATAAAATGCCCTTACTTTTATCAAATATAAACACTGGATTATTATCAGCACTTCCTCACAACAGAACACTTTTTTATTTTTCCACATTATTAATTCATTTTTATTTGCAAATTATTCTTACACATTATAATCTTACAACTTCCTTAGCATTCCCACCATAGGTAAAATACAGGATTACTTAGTTTTAAGTCACTGCAATTTCTTTGATGGTACACAGAGAAAATTTGTAAACTATAAATGACCATGAGAGCTCCACAGCTTAGAAAAAGCTTGTATTTTCAGTGCACACAAAAGCTATTTTACTACAGTATCTATTTGTGCCAGATCCAATCAACTAAGTAGAGCTCACCCTAGTCAATTCTTGGGATGTCTCCAAGGAAAACACAGTGAGATCTACTAAGTAAACTGGACTGTTTACCAGGTGATACTGTCCTTCTAAGCCAACATTAAACTAATCAATATTAATTTAAATTATTTCACCTGATAAGTTCCCTGCCTTTTCAGAGCTCATGGCATGAGCTCTGTTCTTATTTTCCTCCTTCTTATACTATGATAAATTGAAAATGTTGTACAAAATTTATATGGACCACTACCAAATGTTCTGTCATCTCTGGCATTCTGTGGTCCTGAACATCTATTACAAGGCTGCCAGAGGTAGCAGAAATTAAAACTGGCGCACCAGGTGGGGTCATCCTAAGCCACATCTATTGTCATCTTCTTTGAGGAAGAATGGAGAGCTTGTCTTGCCCTGAGCTTCTTGTTTTTGCATTGTAGGTAAAAAACATGGCATTGATTGTTAATGACTCAATGGCAGTTCTTTTAGATAAATTATATTTGCTCATGGGGATTTTTGCACCAGACTTCAATTTAGATTGTTATATTATCTGAGGAAAGATTTCATATCCTCTGAGAAAAGTTGAAGCTCTTTCCACAAATGCTGCGATTGTACTACTGACATTGTTTAAAAAAAAAAAAAAAAAGGCAAATAGTTGAATACAAAATTATAATTATCTGATAATAGTAAAAAATGCTACTTCTGTCCATGCAGGTACTTTCATTATAACTAATGTTTGCACATTTGCTACATGAATGAAAAATGTTTACAGAATATTACAAAGCAGGCACTTATTTTCCTAGAATTGCTACAAAGCACACACTAACTTGTGCCAGAAGTATTTGGTAGGTAAAAAACTTCTTTTATTTGGGAATTAAATGTATGTCTAGGATCTCTGGTAAGGGATAGAGAATAACAGTAGTTTATAACCTTGTAAAATTTTAGTCTCCCATTGACCATGTATTCATATCATGTGCAAATGTAGCCAAACACTACAAACTGAGATTAGATTATTTTAATTCGGACCTCATGTCTTGGGGCATGTTCAGAAGTCTTAGCTTTTGGCTGCTAAGCACACTGACTGTCACTAAAACTGTTCTACTGGTACTATCAAGGCAAAAACACTTTTGGTCTTGAATACTTCGGACCATGTATATGTAAAGTATGTACGTAAACCACTTATCTCAAAGAAGAAGAGTTGTCAGTATCTCTGTTTTTTTTTAATATTTTTGTAATAAAAGAGTAAAATAACAAGCTTTACAAAGAAGGAAAGAAACAAACAAATACACAGTTCCACACCTCAAATTACTCCCAATCAATCTATAGAGAAGTCTAGTTCATCAAACCTTTTCCTAACTGAAGTGGACAAAACTGAGGTGAACAAAACTGATGTGGACAACTCCCTCCTCTCGATTTCTCATATTCACAAAAAATAAAATAAAATAAAATAAAATAAAATAAAATAAAATAAAATAAACCAACAACAACAACAAAGCCCGCCATAACCTAAAAACTTCTAAAATCCAGACACAAGACAGTGTAGTAAATGAGACTTTCTCCCTCATCCCACCTAGCAAATGTGTCCTGTTCAGAAGCTCTTGTCTCTAAGGTGTTTTTCAACCAGCTGGACATCTGCTAGGAGGGCAATACAGCATTAGCCACTAGACTACTCTGGTAACAATCTCCAAATGCAAATGCTGCAGGGTTGGACCAGGGGTAGTGCTCTACTCCAGCTGCTCATAAATACAGAAGACCTGGTGACAGTCACAGAAGGTAATTTTGGTTGCAATGTCTCTGAGATTATTAAATTAAGGATCTGGAGAAGAAATGGAAAGGCAAGCAGCAATTTGGGGGTTTGGGAAGTGCATATTTCATCTTATTCAGGGTGTTGCTTAGTAGACTCTCTTTGGAAAGCTGCCATGAAGGAGAAGGGAGTCAAGCAGAACCAGCTGATTTTTAAAAAGAACTTAAGGAGAGCTCAGGAATGAAACTTTCTGCTGTGCAGGAACACTGGTAATTTTGGCAAAAGACTTGTTTGAGTAAGAAAGCAACTCTCCAATAAACTAAAACACACAAAAGGAGTCCAAAAGAGCTGGGAAAAAAAAAAAAAAAAAAAGCAACTTGGCAACAAAAGGGAAGTATGGAAGAATTGCTTAGGCAACTACGGAAAAGATCAGGAAAACAAAACTCCAGCTGGAGGTAAGAATGGTGAAAGACATAAAAGTAAACAGCTAGGGATTTTATAGTTATACTACTTGCAAAGTGAATGTCAGGGAAAATGAGAACAAGCTGATGGAGGGAAAAGACATCCTGATCACAGAAAATATTGAAAAGGTTGAAAGACACAACTGACCTCCGTGTGTACTAGCAAAGTTTGGGAGGGAGAAAGGATTCTCATTGTTAGAACAAAAGGTTATAGAATTTAGGTGTACTCCATATCACGAGGCCGTTAAGTTTTATTAACAGATTTAGAATGAGTTGATTGGTGTGTTTGTGAGGCTGCTGTCTATCATGTCGCCTGGAAGAAAAACAAACATTGTAATTCATCATTAAAAGAGGCAAAAAAGATACTAAAGGAAACTGTCAGCTGGCCAGTCTCACCTCAGTGTCTGGTAAGAACAAGAAGCAAATGCTCTTGGAATCTACTTCCAAACAGGTGAAGAACAAGTATTAAGGAATACTTAACATGGATCTTCCAACAATAAATTGTGCATTAAAAAACTGTTATCTTTGTGTGATTTAATGACTGGTTATATGGCAAGAGAATCATAGAATCATTTAGGTTGGAAAAGAACTCAAAGATCATCAAGTCTAACCATTAACCTAGTGAAAGTAGTGCCTGCAAAAAGACAGTTCTTTTCTGCGAAAGAATTTGTCTTGACTTTAGTGAGGCTTTTGGCATTCTCCCACAGCTGAGGAAGCTGAGGAAGTATGTGCTGGAAAATCAGTTGGGTGGGTTAGTTATGTGGGTTGAATATTAACTAGACTCAGCCACAAAAGTGATCAATGGTTAAATGTCCAGCTGGTGACTGGTAAGAAGTAAAGTATTCTAGGAGTCCCTGCTGGTCCTCATAGTATCATCTTCAGTGACCTGGATAACTAGACTAGATGATCACCTGAGGTCCCTTCCAACCAACATTTCAATGTTTCTATGAAATTCCCTATTCATTACAAAGAGAAGCTGGCTGAAATGAGAGTGTTAGTAAAGTGAGTCCAGCAAAACTTCTGAGCTAGAGGTGGATCTTGAGGCTAGAGATATATTACATAGGCAGGCAACAGTTACAGCCTGGTGACCATCCCAAGATTGGCATTTGGTGGGGACAGTGGAATGGGCCCTGACTGGTGATGCACTGCCCCTCCAGCCCCAGTAGAGAGCTTCTGTGGATCCTGATACCCCCACTGGGCCACGATACTCTTAGGATCCTTCTGAGATGCATCAAAAGGCTCAAACAAGTAATATAATTTCCACTAACTTGTCACCAAATTCACTATCTGATAACATCCTGTTAGAATCATCCTGACAGAACAGTTGACAGCCTTTGGATCTGCATTTCTTCTCCTACACCTCTGTGGAAAATGCTCGCACAAATTCCTAACAGTCTGTTATCCCATCACAACAAACAAACAACTGAGTTTCTTTCTGCTGTTCTGCATTTTTATAACCACCTTTTTTCTTTGTCACAGATTACAATTTCTAAAACCAATACCTATAAACTGGGCACAACAGAATTAGAATCTCATTGTCAATAAAGAAAGAGAAAGAATTATTGATAGCAGAAACTGATCCTTCCAATTCCTCCCCAAGACAAAACTCAGACAAAAATTAGACATAAGCATTTATTCTAAACCTGAAATGACTAAACCTACCTATTTTTGTTTTATATCCAGTCATCACTCTCAACAATTTAATCAATAGATCAAGCAGATGGTTAGCACATCTGAACTTAAATTTGTTCTTACTTCGATGTGTTTTCCAGGACACCAAAGGTGTTTTTGCTAAGTTAGAGCTCTGAGCATACCCTACAGTTTCTACTAATAGGTCTCACTGAACGCAGCTGATGTTCAGAAACCTGTGGATTTAATTATATAAACATGAGTATCCAACACTATCTCAAATATCCTATAGCATTGTCTCATTTTTACTTTTTTTCTGACAGTTTTTTTCTCCCAGAAAGGTGTCCATAAATTTTTTAAGACAACAGGGAGAATGATACGAGAACTGGGAGAGAGAATACTAGACTTTCCATCCAAAATATGTATATTTTGGTAATATTTCTGCCCGATATTCCTGGCTTCAATAGCTTTAACACTCAGCCAACTTAATAATTTACCAAACCATGCCAACTGCAAAGAGAAGAAATAAGATATGTGGGAGGCCTTGGATTTTTATCTGTATAGAACAAAACCTTTCAAAATTTTTTTCTAAAGCCGTTTGTCTCCTTTGCTGAGAAAATGAAAGGGGAAGCAATTTCCACTCAGAGTATCTCAAAGTGGATCTCTGTGTCTATTATGCTTTCTGAAGATTTATCTAAGTCACCTGATAATATATGACCACACTCAACAAGGACCTGTACAGCTTAGAAATGCAATTTGCATTCAGTGTAACACAGGGTTCCATACACATTTTTACAAATCTTTGTATTCTTAATGTATACACTTTCCCTGGATGATGCCTCATATATAAAGAAAGTCTTTGAGTAATTATTGCCATCTGCTTCTTAGCCTGTACTGCTTTGGAGCACCTGCAACAGAATACATAGAGAGATGAACAATCAGAAGACAAAAAAAAAAAAAAAAAAAGATACAAGAAGATACTTCCTTCAGTAAGAACAGAAGTTTTTAGAAACAGAATTTGTTATATTCCACAGACACTAAAGAAGGAAATGGAGAATAGGCATGAGACCCTTCCTGTCCTGGTTAACATAAAAATAGACAGATAAGATGCATCTTTGACCCCTTGGGACTTTCCTGGTCAAAATTACCTGATTTCCAGCATAGTGGAATATTTGCAAAATTTGAAGTGGAATACACACAGGAACAACACTCAATTTAATTTACTGTGTGGATAAGTTGGAATCTTGATTGTGGCATGAGGAGATCAAATACATTTTATAAGTAGAATGGTAACTGAATTTTGCAGGACCAGGTAACGGTGTTCCAGCTGAAGTATAATCCAAAAATTGTACCTTGCTAATGTGCCTTGTTTGTGCTAAAGGCAAACTTCTTTATCCAATTGAATTGCATTGCATAAGGGCAGAAAGTGAACCTTCTAAAGCAGCCAGTTGTTCTATGATGGTGTTTCTACTAGCTGTATAGCATATGCATATGTTGACAAACTAAGCAACAGCTGCTTTATTGGCAATATTCAATGTTAAGACATTGGTGCTGTGCCTTAGAGGGAACACTTCGTGTAGCAAACCACAACTAAATACATCCTGTCTGAACTCCAAAAGAAACAAAGCAGGTATCCACACTGCATTTTAAATGATCCAATTGGAGTAGAAGAGCAGCATGTATTAGAAGTGTTAGCATAATTCTCCATCCAAGGCAATTTTTTTTTTTTTTGGTAATTTTTATTTTTTTGAACTGGGTTAGGTATCTCTAAAAAAATCACTGAGTTTGTACAGCACAAACACACTCATAGGAAGGTTAGAGTTAGCAACTTCCATGAACCCATGCATTCTCCTAGCTTGGCAAAATTCCTAACAAGGATGTACGAAGAGTCATGAAGTGCCTTGTTCTCACCTTGATGAGCACTTAAAATGTAATTTACTGTTGCTCTCAATTATTGTAGATTCCACAAGTGTTTACTGCTTTTGGCATCCTGGAACCTCACAGCCAAATGATGATGAATGAATGTAATGATTTGTTCTGTTTTAACAGAAGTCTGGTGCTAAAGCAAAATAAGATATTTAGGCTAATCTGCATGACTAGTTCTTGAAACTTTAATAAACTGTCAAAAAGATGTGCTAACATTATGGTGAAAAAGATGTTCCAGAATGACAGACTCTTTTTTCATGCAATAAGTTATTTCTTTCAAAAAAAAAAAAAAAAAAAGAGGGAGAGAAAAAGAAAGAGAAAATGGCGTATTTTGCAAATGTGTTGTTTGTATTAATTATGTAGAAGGTCCTCTTTAGTTGTGCAGTTATATTCCCCTCTACCCAAGGAAGAGGTTCCAGTGCTTAGGAAGTTGACAACTGCTGTCTGCCTTCCTCATTAGCATCAAATTTCTTTCTTCTTCTGTAGGCAAAAGCTATGAAAAACATTCAGCAACTTTTTCTCAACCTTTCAGATGTTTTAACTATTTTTTTTCCTTTCCTTCCATCTTCCTTTTGTGTTTTGTTCTTTGGCCACAAAGAGAAACAGCAACTATGAAATAGTGTTCATTTCCTCCCTTTTGTAGTCCCTTTCTTGAGTATTAAATCATTTCTAGACTAGAACTAGGTACAGAGCTAGGTATTTGGCTAAATATGTATTTCATAGGTCCCTACAGGGTAAAATTAAGTCCTGATACAAAACCTAGAAGCAAACAAACAAAACAAAAACATATGGACTACTTTATATGACACTATATGTGGCCTAATATTCCACATGGCATTAAACAAACCCTTATTTCCTTTCACATGCATTTTTTTTAAACTGAGACTCCATGTAGCTGTATATGTGCGTATATTACAGCATCAACGTGTCTAAAGCTTTCAGAGTATATCCTGTCAGAGACTGAAGAACATTTTTTCAGCATAGGTTCTAACAGGAATAGATTCTGCCTTTTGGTCCTTCAGACTTCTGACCCAAATCTTAGATCCGTATCTGATGTTTTCACCTTCTTTCACCACAGAGGCTTCTGTTCTGACAGATGGTGTGGTGGTTTTACCCTGCTGGGCAGCTGAACTCCACCACAACCACTCTCTCACTCCCCCTCCTCAAAGGAAAAGGGGGAGAAAATATGATGGAAAGGACTCAAGGGTTGAGATACAGAAAGGGAGATCACCCACCAGTTACCGTCATGGGCAAAACAGACTCAGAATAAGGGAGATTGATATAATTTATTACCTATCACTAGCAGACTAGCACAGTGAGAAACTACAAGCAAACTAAAAACACCTTCCCCCATCCACCCTCTTCTACCTCCTCCCCCCAAGCGGCACAGGGGAACGGGGAATGGGGGCTGCGGTCAGTCCCTAACGCTGCATCTCCACCACTCCTTCACTCTCTGCCCCTGCTCCACGTGGGGTCCCTCCCACGAGATGACATCCTTCCCAAACTGATCCTGCGTGGGCTTCCCACAGGCTGCAGCTCTTTGAGAACTGCTCCCATATGGGTCCGTACCACGGGGTCCATCCCTCAGGACCAAACTGCTCCAACATGGCTCCCCCACGGGCGGCAGCTCCCGCCAGGCCTCCTGCTCCTGCGTGGGCTCCTCTCCAAAGGCTGCAGCTCTGGCCTGGGCCTTCTCCTGCGGGGGCTCCCATGGGCCGCAGCTTCCTTCAGGCCACATCCACCTGCTCCATGTGGGCTCCTCCATGGCTGCAGCGTGGAGATCTGCTCCGTGTGGTGCCCATGGGCTGCAGGGGGACGGCCTGCTCCACCATGGGCCTCTCCACGGGCCGCAGGGGAACTTCTGCTGCGGCACCTGGAGCCCCTCCTGCCCTCCTGCTGCACTGACCTGGGTGCCTGCAGGGCTGTTTCTCACTCCTCTCTCACAGCTGCTGTGGCACACCACTTTTTTTTTCCCCTCCCTTAACTCTGCTCTCCCAGAGGCACAACCAGCGTCACTCATTGGCTTGGCTCTGGCCAGAGGCAGGTCCATTTTGAAGCCGGATGGAACTGGCTCTTATCTGACATGGGGCAGCTGCTGGGCTCTGCTCACAGAGGCCACCCCTGCAGCTCCCCTGCTACCAAACCCTTGCCACGTAAACCCAATACAGATGGTATTGCAGACTGCAAATTTTTTAAGGACAGAAATGGGGAATTTTAAGAATAATTTGGGGGCTGTTCTAGGCTTGCAAAACAGTTACTTTTGAAACTTTGTGTCCATAATGTGCATTCAGTGGGAACATTCAGTGAACATTAAGCAGACAATATTAAAATTATAATTTAAAGTAATAATGATGACAGGATTATTCAATCTTATCAAACACTTTTCTTTAAAAATAAGAATCTATAGTCAACTCCAATAAAATAGTTTAATACGTTTATGTACATAAGAAAATTTTCCTTTCTACTAAATAGGATCTTAAGTAGAAAAACCTGGTATTTTGGTTATGCTATTTATCGACCTGATAGAGAAATTACAGACAATAGTTCTTTGTATTATAAGAGACTCCTGGGCTGATCCAGAATGTCAGTAGGTTCACAGATTGGTGTAATCAGAGAGCAACACGGAAGTCTTCCTGGTGCTGCTTTGTTTCTAACAAAGATTTTAGATGGACTCTCATTTATGTCATCTCTGTTCATAAATATTTGACAACTATATTTGCTTATGTAACATGAATACATCATTTAAACTAATCTTTAGGGATCATTTTTGCAGTTGTTGTGTTTTTTATAGTACCATGCTCTTTCTGTAATTTTGGTTTTGGACGTCTCTTTTCACCAACAGTTTAAGGCTGTACAGAGAGTATATAAACATTCAGATGTCAAGAAGAATGTTTAGGCATTGCGTGTGTGTGTGTTTTAATTATTATTATTATTTTCATTCTGGTGCTCGACAAATTCAACTTGTAATGTTCCCTCATGATGTGCTAGGTCATAGAATCATGCAGTTGCTAAAGAATGCCATTTAAGGCTACTGTCATCTAACACTTTAAGAAAAGTTGTTCCTCTTTAAATGGACTTATGTGTATGCCCCCCTAACCCAGGCCATGCAGACTGTGTCTGTACTACTAGACAAAGTATGGTCGAGGACAATCCTGTACCTTGAGGCACAGACTGGCTCTTGTTCATGATGATCAGAATTATCTACTTCCAGAGTAGACTGGTCTCATGGGACACAAACTACTCAGCCCCAGATCACCTCTAGAATCTAATCTGAGTGATGCCCTTTGGGTCCTGCAACATAACTCATTAGTATGTGTATAATAGTCTGTGGTATTAATTCAAAATGTTTGAAATAATATTTTGGGGGGGATACCATACACTGGAAGAAGTCTAAGAACATACAATGTTTGGGTCCAGGCTGATAAGAAATAAGGATCATTAAGATGAGATGCTTCACAGAAACCAGAAAGCACACAATTTGAAGAACAAACAGCTTTAGAGTTTGAAAGACATTTATTAAGGTTTGTATTATATTCTTTCAAGCTACCATGCTCTATTTCACCTTGTGAATAATTAGTCTTATGTCTAGTGCCTCCTGCAGTAGTCATGCTGTCAGTCAGGTTACTCTTCTTAAGCAATATTGACAGCATGTGTTTCTCCTTGCCTGACCAGCTATGACCAAACTTATCAAAGGGGTTCCATTGTGTAGATTTGAGGGAATGCATTCTCCATCCTTGTCTCTTGGAAGTCTTTGATCTGTCTGCTAAAACTGCTCATTAGTGATGATGGACATGGGTTCAGAAGAAACCTGAGCATCTTTGCTTTCCTTTGATGATGTAGGGAGTATAGATGACTATTTTTGTTTTAAAAAGTTCCTTTCTATGAAACATTTATATTTTTCTTTAACAGCCACAAGTCCTCAAAGAGGTAAACTGTATTCCGGGATACCCACAAGACTCTGGGAAAAACTCTGAAATGGCAAATTCTGTGGGAGCTGTAAGCTCCAGCACAGCTGCATTACAGAGTCTCAGAAGAAAGTGTTAAAAAGAAGGTTGCAAGACTGAGAGCATGTTTGAGGACCTGAAAGGAGACCCAATGCCACAACTCTGTTCAGCGTTAGAAAAGGGATGGGAAACTGATCCTCTGAGTTCTTGTGATTGTTATGGATTCTTATATTATGTTGTTTCAAGCAAACAGCTCTCTTGAGAGAGGTAGTTCAGATCTGAAGTTAATAGGTAACTCTCTGAAGTTACCTGTTATTGGGAACTCCATGCTGATTTTCAAAGTTAGGTTTTATAAATGCACCTCTAAAAGAACATGGGAAAAATGTCATCCACAAAAAAAATGTAAACTGGTGTATGTCCAGAAAGGCTGATTTAGGAAANCAAGTGATTAGAAAAAAAAAAAAAAAAAAAAAAAAAAAAAAAAAAAAAGTGTGTGTGGGGAAGAATAGTATAAAATCATAAAGAATATAAAGTAGGAGGTGAACTTTTATTCACTGTATTCCATAACTCACAATCTAAAGAGCATCTCAGAAGATGAACAGGCTTTAGCTTTAAAATGATCAACAAGTACTTTTCTTTCACACTGTGTAATTAAAATGTAAATTTTATTTTTTATTTTGATAGAAAATTGATAAATCTCAAAAAGTACTAAAAAAGCTCAGGAAGCAAAAGTTCTTCTGTAGCTATTAAAGACAGTAGCCTGGATGGAACTTCCCACACAGGAAGCCCCAGGCAGTTGATGCCTGGAAAAGGAAAGCAAGACCAGGAAAAGTGTCACTTCATCGTTGCCCCACTTGTGCTCTTCCCAATTGTTTGTTGCAGCCTCCAGGATGTCAGACTAAATGAGCCCTTTGTTGTTTTCTGCTATGGACACTCTAATGTTCTTAAGAGAGCTGTAGAATTTTCACAAGTGCCACCTCATAGACTGAATTTAGTGCTAAACTTAATCATCTCCCACTTGAGCTAGATCTTTTTTGAACCATTGAAATTCTTTAAGGAAATATAATCTAACAAGCCATGTACTCTCACACAGTGTCCATGTAAGTTTCTAGAATGCAAACTACCTTGGATTTTATGGGTTTGTGTATGATAATGGCTTTATTTAAATAGATTAAATAAATAATATATATATATAAATAAATAATACACACTTTTATGATGTTACTTTTACCTTTTATCTGTTGCATACTTTTATCTGTCTATACAAAGTTAGGCATCTTCTGCCCTAAGTAGAACATGATGTAGTAATATTTGTCTTTTATATTTTTCTTTTTTTTCTTAGTATAATGCACTAAATTGGACTTGAAGTAATTTTTCTTAGCCGGATGCAGCTGTTTTTAAAAGACAGTGGTAGCCACACTGCACAGGAGTGATCCTTGATCTCCACAGCCAAGCACAAACATTCATGCCCTCACTACAGGAAGGACATTGAGGTGCTGGAGCGTGTCCAAAGAAGGGCAACGAAGCTGGTGAGGGGTNTTAGATGTAGAGCTTAGCGATATGGTTTAGTGGAGGGCTTGTTAGTGTTAGGTCATAGGTTGGACTAGGTGATCTTGAAGGTCTCTTCCAACCTAAAGGATTCTGTGATTCTGTGATTCTGTGACTTTTCAGAGTTAGTCCCTCCTATATATGATTTACCATCTCCTCTGGGCTCCATGTTCCAACCATGGTTTTGGCTGCAATAGAGTTAATTCATAGTAGCTCATATGGTGCTATGTTTTGGATTTGTAACCAAAATAGCGTTGATAACATGCCAATGTTTTAGCTATTGCTGAGCAGTACTGGCACAACGTCAAGCTCTTCTCTGTTTCTCACTCTGCCACACCATCAAGGAGGCTGGGGGTGCAGAAGAAGCTGTGAGGGGACACAGCCAGGACAGCTGACTCCAACTGACCAAAGAGATTTTCTATACCATATGATGTCATCCTCAGCATTAAAAACTGGGAGAAAGAAGGAGGAAGGGGGACTTTCAGAGTTATGGTGTTTGTCTTCCCAAGTAACCGTTATACATGATGAGAGCTGCTTTCCTGGAAGTGGTTGAACATCTGCCGGCCGATGGGAAGTAGTGAATGAATTCCTGATTTTGTTTTGCTTCTGCATGCAGCTTCTTCTTTACTTATTGAACTGTCTTTATCTCAACCCACAAGTTCTCATACTTCTTCCTTTCTGACTCTCTCCCCCATCCCACTGATGGGGAGTGAGTGAGTAGCTGTGTCAGGCTCAGCTGCCTACCATGGTTAAGCCACAACACAGCCCTAAGATATATAAGTACTGGCTCATTTTGCATCCTCTCCTCTCCTCTCCTCTTCTCTCCTCTCCTTTTTTCAGTTTGAAGTGTCTGAAATAAAGTGAGAGCTGCATTTCCGCCTACTGGACTGTTGTTCTCATTGTCCAGATCTGAGGATATGCCCCTGGGGGGGCAGGTGCATTTCGAGATGTTGTGATTTTGGGGATTCTTGAGGACTGGAAAAGGAACCCAGACTGGTACAGTATCACTGAAATACACTGCATTTTGGTAGAGGTCGTTGCCCAAACCACATTTGAGTTTTGGCAAAGGTAAACTAGTTTGCCCACACAGAAAGAGTTAAAATTAAATGAGAGCAGTAATGAGAAAGAAATACTCAGTCCCTCTCTATAAATTAAAGCATAAATTTATTGTACCACTTTTTGTGAGGAAGATGCCTCTTTTTCCCATAGCTACAACCTTTGTAATGTCTTGTCGATGTTTTCCTAATTAATTTCAGTCAAAAAGTGAATGCACCGCAGTCAGCATAGTACAGCTAAGGTGACTAGTTGAATACTGCCAGGCTGGTGATGACTAGGGTGATAACCAAAGAGATTCTTTACCCACTCTGCACAGTAATGAGCACTCACAGATGCAGCTTTTAACAGAAGCAACTTAACCTTAAAATCTGCAATTAAGAGTGTGGTTTCCACGGAGACAGCTGTGAAAGATGCAATGAAGCTACAAAATAAACAAGTTGTAGAGTGTCAGACACACAAACTAGCCTGAAAGTAAAAGAAAAAGCCAGGAGCAAACAAGGTATGAATTGTTTTCTGCACTATAGCTCCTCACATGACCTTAATGTTTTGCTAGAAATGTAAGCAATTCAGAAAAAGCAACGATGGAGCATCATATTTACAAGAAGTGTTACATTTCATCAAGACATCAGCACATGAAGCTAGAAAAGAATATATATATATATATATAATGCATTATGTGATAGATATTAGCAATGGCTGGTATTCAAGCTTACTGTACAATGATAGCAAGATGAAATCCCTTTCAGTGTTTAGAATACACTTCAAAATGTTTCTACATACTGGTTCAACTGCATGCAGAATATTTTATAGGAAAATAAAATGGCTCTGAAGGGTCATCATTAAGGATGCAAGAATCAAACAATAAAAGTTACAAAATGCCAGTAATGAGATTGCTCTCATTCAGTTTTATATTTAGATGTCTAAACATAAGTGGAAACAATCTTTCCCTAGATACCGCCAAGGACACTCGCTCTTCTCCATTTATAAAACACCCATTTCAGGAGAAGTGAATCACTAAACATCCCAAGCTAAAGCACATGCTGCATCTGTCACTTACTGCAACTGGAATTCATCCTGTGACATTGTCTTCATCGACATAATCAGCTGTGTCACTCAGTACCTCGTCAGGGACTTTGCTCATTTAGTATTCACATTATTCAAAACGTGATATAAAGACCCGTTTAGTGCACTTCTCAGATCCTGCTCTGGACATAGAATTATTCATTTTATCACAGATTTTTTTTTGCTTCTCCAGAGTCTCAAACACTAAGCAACCACCATGTCTTCACCCTTTCCAATCTGTGTTAATGGGATACTATTTTACAGGTGGAGACCAGCAGAACAAGAATGTTATAGTCAAATGCCCAATTTGAGACAGCTAGTATCCGATTATTCAAAGTACTTGTTTTATGTGTTCAGAGCACAGCTTCCAGCACTTCTGCAAATCAGACACACAGATCTTGAATGAGATATGTAGAAGAGAGGCAAGAGATGCTACTCTCTAAGGCGTCTGAGTTTTCCCAGAATAATTTCAGGGTTTTAATCAGTGGCTGTAATGTAAAATGCAGAAATAGGCTAATGTCTCAATCTACCTCTCTTATTCAAAATATTGTTTTAATAACAAGCTAAAATCTTTACTTTATATTCATTGAGTACCACAGGGTCCACCTTCAACAGAAATTCAGAAGTAACTCCTTCCTAAACTGTAGGAATTGTGGCGGGCTGAGCTGAGGGATGGTCCATCAACAGCTTCCAACATGGTAAGCAATGCATCAGGTCCAGAATGCATTCAGGGAATCCAATCAGGGGGAACAAGAGACAGGGCCTGAGACAAGCTACAAAATAGGTCTGAAGGATCCAACCAGGAGACAAGCTACCCACAGCACAGGGACAAGGTCCATCCAGGAGGCAGGGCTGGAGATAGGTTCACCTACAACCTAGCCCAGGCAGGATCTGAAGACGCAAGGCTGAGCTGAAATTGGGCAGCTGGTCCTGTGGGCAGAGAGTGCCAGTGGGGCAGCCAGGTGATGCTGTTCAGGGTCATTAAAGCCTGTTAGTTCACCCATGACACATATTTAATATTTAAGATAATTCTGATGTTTTGGGGTCTTGTCCTCCTTCTAGCCATCTTACGCTTTTCAACTATGTTTTCTGTGAGATTTTTTTTTTTTTTCTGAGTTCTTGTTATCATTGGTTTTCTTCTGCACTCCTTCATTCTGGAATAATCTTCCTGAAGCATGGTACTTTGCACAGCACTCACTAGGTAAGGCCATGCTACTGATGTATGGAAAGATTTCATAGATTTTACTATATTAATAGCTATTTCTTACATTATTCCTCTACCAACACCTTGGTAGCCTTTTTTATCTGAGGATTTCATCGGCATATTTAGAGAGGTGCCCAAGAGTCAGGAGTTCCTGAGTGGTGGCTGAGACCCAAACATATCTCAAGCCACAGAGGATGTGCTGCAGAATATTCTTTTTATTTCCACCGGTACAGCTTCTGTTTTCTCACCCCCTTTCCACAATGTTATCTGAGCCCTCTAGGAGTGTATGTCTATTTTGAAAAAATTCATCAATTAGTTTAGATAATTTTGAACAAATTATCATCTGTGAATCCAAAAATTAGAAAACCTGATAGCAGTTTGCCTTTCCTAATGTTTTTCACAGTCCCTTCTGGTCTTGATTGTCATCTTTGTGTCATCTTTCCACCTTGCTGCACAATCCTCTTTTCCAGATCATTAATGAAATGTGTTAAAAAGCATTAAGTTTAATGTGAAACCTTGGATTACTTCTCTGTTAATTTACTGGCATTTTTAAAAAATCCTCATATTATATGTGTTTTTTTTTTTTTTTTTTTAAAGCCCATTCTGTCAGTTTTCTCCCTCATTCTAGCTTTAGTATTAAAAATCACTTGGACTACACCTACCATCTGTAATTTTCCATTTTTCTTTTTTCACTTTAAAATATCATTCATCTGGTTTAACAGAGACAGTTACAATAGTCTAGATGCTGACATTGATCTATTCAATGAAAAGATGCTAAGCAGCCTCATATTACTGATGCCTGGCATTGGAGAAAATTGTATGAAAGGAGGTAGCATAAGTGTAAGTGACATATAATAAATACTGTCTGTGCCAATGAATCTTGAGTTTCTTTCTGATCAGCGTCAACAGTACGAATGTCTGTACCAATATTTCAGATAGACTATATCCCATTAGTTAAGGACTTTTGTTGGGATTATGACCAAATTATGTTAGAAAGCTACCAGACTTCAAAGAATTTGAGCCCATGTGTCTGCTTATCAGTGAAAGGAGGTGTGCTAGTATTAAGGCCACTAAAAATGAAGATTGGGGCTCTGCCACTGCCTTTTGGGAAGAAACCAGTCCTGATGGGATGTGCTACATGTGCTCTGTAGAAAGCTTCTGAACAGAACCTTTTTTTGGAACATAAGAGGAAAGACATCTAACATCTGAGTCCCAGCTCTGAGGTGTGATGATTTTTTCAGCCACATTAAGACTGGTCTGTTCTGTTCATGCAGAAAATCTAAAGCTTAGGCATATGACTGGTTTTCTGTGTATACCTATATGTTCCCAACTTATACAGAAGATACCTAAGGTGAGTAGGTGCTTAATTTTGGTGTCTGGAGGTAGGTAGCATGAACCTGTTACCTCTGAAATCAGATGTGAGCTGAACTGTGATTGCAGTTTTAGGGTTTAAACTTTTATCTACATCCCACTTTAGGCTCTTAGGTTCTGGTTGTTTGGCCAGTTGAGAATGTAGGACAAAACCTAAGCTGACGTGAACTGACGCAACAGTTGAGAAGATAATGGAGATAATGATAGTTCTGGGAACTCCAAGCTCAATCCATAGTTTATGGATTCATTAATCTATCCCCTTCACAAGCCACAGTGAACCAACAGCATCCTGAATATAGACAGGCAAATCCAGTTTTTATGTTACAGCAACAAAGGACTATCCCTGATGCTGTGAGGAGAGATTTACAGAAGCTCTCACTCTTCTGTTTCCTTTCCCCTCAGTTTCTTCAATTATCCTTCAAGGTCTCCCTCCAACATTACTTTGCAAACTAACTCCCTTTCAGATGTGGACATTGCATATTTCAAGACATAACTGAATAAGTTTCTAATGAGTCTTCAAAGGTACTTTTAGGCAAGATTCTAAAGCCTAGGAAGCCTTCTTCCTCATCCGTGGTGTGACGCTTTTGATGTGACCTATGAGTACTCCCAGACCGCTTGGGACCTTAAAGACTATAAATTTGTTTTCTTTTATTATTTCATTATCTATTAGCAAGGGCTCAGAAATTCATTAACATTTCAATTATTTTGATATTTTGTAAAAGCTCCTAAGAAAACTTATTAAAAACCTCAAATAGTATAGGTAAACAATTATGATGGGACCTATTTTATGAAAAGTTGTAGAATTCATTACATGTTATTAGTATGTCTAAATTCAGACCTGAAGTCTGTATTTATGGACAGATTTGACTTACTGTAGTGTGTATCACTGTTTATCTTTCTCAGCCCTAATTTATGCATAGCCTTAAACACTTGGGTTTATTTCAGTCTGAGAGTCACTTAATATTAAGTGAGCTAGCCTCAGGCTGTGAAGATTGGTTGGGTTGTCTCCTCCAGCTCTTGCTAGCTGCAGATCTGGCCAAATGTAAGAAAGGAAAAAATTATTATGTTCTCTCAGAACGTTTGCTTTTTTACCCTGATTATCCTGATTACATTGTATATCGTACATTGGTCCTCAGAATCAGTTTTGTATAAGGCTAAGTGGACAATATTTTTTTGAGAATTGAGCCATATCTTCTAACACTTATTTTTGTTTTGTTCCAACTAAAAAAGTAAAGTCGTAAATATTATTTCTTGGTATCCCTAGGTTTGTACACACTTCTTTTTTACAACATAAGAGCTGCCCACTCACCCTGGGCTCATGATGACTATGCATAGGATTCTTCTGAACTTGTATAGTAGTGCACTCTAAACTTGTTAGCAGTTTGTCAATGTAATAGATTAAGGTTACTTTCCTGTAGGTAAAAAATATGTATAAGAACACAGCAGAAGTGTATGGCACCAACTGATTTGCATATATTTTATAGTATAGGGAATGCCCAGTTACTGGTTCTTCTTTACATAAAAGTGTTTAGAATATAATAGAATAGAATATTTCAGTTGGAAGGGAGTTTCAAAGATCATCAAGTCCAACTGCCTGATCACTTCAGGGCTAACCAAAAGTTAAAGCACATTATTGAGGGCATTAGCCGTTTCAGCACCGAGATCAGTTTATCTTCTCCTTTGTAGAACCAATTTCACATTCAATGGATCTGTAGCAGAGCACTCCTTCCCCATCTTCCCGCCTCAAAAATAAAAGCGTGTCTTATGAATAGCCAGAAAAACATAATATTGCTTACTAACGCCATAATTTACATGTCTTTCTGCATACCGGGTCATTAAAATCAGGAGACTGAGAAAAGGTAACATGCAGCTGTGTCCAGTGAAGAAATAATCGCTGTGAAAGGTATATGTTCAAACCTAACCTCCTAGTTAAGTTATTTTCTCATATGTTAGAGTGGAGAGACTTACAGCCTACATTGCTGAAGCAGACACAAGCAAAGGGTACCTCTTATCCAGGAAACATCCATAATTACTTGTAAAATGAAAAATGGAAATCAGGTACATGTCTTGTGAAAGTAATTTTGGTGCTGTGTTATACAAATCGAGAATTTTGTGGATTTCTGTTGTGGACATACTTGTTCCTTTAACTGTCTTAGTTCAGTATTACTATTTAACCTGAGAGCTGTTTTACTGATATGATAATTTTGCAAAATTAATTCTTCATTTATTTGACTTTATTTTAGTCATGCAATGGTCTGAAATCTACATGTCACATTTGGCCAGTGTCTAAACACTACAAAAAATATCTGCTCTAAATTAAGGACAGATTACAGCAATAATCTGGTTGTGCATTTCCCTTTAGCTAAATCTAGATTTCAAAGTAAAGAAAGAGATCAGCCCAACTCATAATATTTTTAAAGACAGTTCTTTTCTATGTGGGGACTTGAGATTGTGGTTTTGAAATATGAAGTTTGGAGAGAAAAAAAAAAAAAAAAAAAGATGTTAAATGCTTGAAAGCCATAAACTGTAAAGATAGAATTCCATATCTAATTTAGGAGTTTTGGCAAGTGTTGTATACATTGACTTTATAGTTATTTTCTGTCCTTTTTTATAAAGTTAAAATATTACATGGAGCGCTGTAAAGCATAACACAAGTTCTTTCCATTCTTTTGTGTGGATATATTCTGCTGTTTGGGCATCCTTTTATTTTCAATACTTACATCTGTTGCTTAAAATGCTATTCCTGGTACAATTGTTTTTTAAATGCAAACCCATATGTGTGATCTCAAGAGAAGCTGGTAAATTTCACCAAATGGGCATCCCTAAATTACATGCCATCTGCAGCTAGTGATGAGAGGCCTAAACCCAGTCAGCTGTGATCTTTCACCACTGCATCTATCATTTTGATTGGCTCTAGGGAAATCAACAGCTTTTGGCTTGAACTTTTCCAACCCCAACAGGTTATTATGGACTGGTTGAAATGTACTGGCTAACAAATGATTTCTTTTATCTGCAGTTAGACCTCAAAGTGTTTTCTTGTGGAAATCAGTGGCAAAACTGCAAAATTCAGCACAGCAGAAGCGGGCCCTTATTCTAGAACGGATTAAGATTTTATGAGGTATAAGTGTGCAGCCTTATTAACTCAGAGAGACTGTTGAAATACGTAAAATATGGAAGAAAAAATAAGAAACATTATTATTGCCTGTGAAATTGTAAACTGATAGTACTAGAAAAAAAAGAAAAAAAAAAAAAAAAACTTTTCAGAACAGCATGTTCACATTCCAAAGGGATAATTGCCAAAGTGGGAATTATTCTATTATGTCACGTGAGACTTTAGGATCATATTAGAGGAAAAAAAAAAAAAAAGTTGTAGGAAAATAATACATAGATGCTACTTTACTCAGGAAAAAGTCCTCTAAAATCCTATTTACGTCATTAATGTTCCACTATTAAGTGCTCTCTCTTTCACTCCTACCCTATGTCATATTCATTTGAAGTAATACAAGTTACTGTATTACTTTAAAAGAAATAGCGTTATCTACCTGGACTTCTGCAAAGCATTTGACACTGTCCCACATGATATCCTTGTCTCTAAATTGGAGAGACATGGATTTGATGGAAGGACCACTCAATGGATAAGGAATTGGCTGGATGGTCACACTCAAAGCATTGCAGTCCATGGCTGAATGTCTAGGTAGAGACTAGTGAAGAGTGATGTTCTTCAGGGGTTGGTATTGGGACCAGTACTATTTAACATCTTTGTCGGTGACATGGATAGTGGGATTGAGTGCAACCTCAGCAAGTCTGCGTACAACACCAAGCTGAGTGGTGCAGTTGATATGCTGGAAGGAAGGGATGCCATCCAGAAGGGCCTTGACAGGCTTGAGAAGCAGGACCATGCGTACCTCATGAAGCTGAACAATGCCAAGTGCAAGGTCCTGCACTTGGGTCAAGGCAATCCCAAGCATGAATACAGGCTGTGCAATGAGTGGATAGAGAGTAGCCCTGTGGAGAAGGATTTGGGGGTACTGGTGGATGAAAAGCTTGACATGAGCTGGTAACGTGTGCTTCCAGCCCAGAAAGCCAATTGTATCCTGGGCTGCATCAAAAGAAGCATGGCCAGCAGGTCAAGGGAGGTGATTCTGCTCCATTCACACTGAGAGAGTTGGGATTGTTCAGCCTAGAGAAGAGAAGGCTCCAAGGAGACATTACAGCAGCCTTCCAGTACTTAATGGGGAGAGACTCTTTATCAGGGAGTGTAGTGATAGGACAAGGGGTAAAGGTTTTAAACTAAAAGAGGGTAGATTTACATTAGATATTAGGAAGAAATTCTTTACTGTGAGTGTGGTGAGGCACTGAAACAGCTTGCCCAATGATTTCATGGATGCCTCATCCCTGGAAGTGTTCAAGGCCAGGTTGAATGGGGCTTTGTAACCTGGTCTAGTGGAATGTGTCCCTGCCCATGCCAAGGCAGTTGGAATTAGGTGATCTTTAAGGTCCCTTCCAACCCAAACCATTCTATGATTCTATGACTGTGAGCTAATTAAAACTGCAGTTTAACAATTTCACTGGAAATACACGAAGATGCACCTTGCTTTTGGTAACAAAAGGCTTGGAAAATGTGTGTGCTTAAACCTCATGAGACTAACTAAACATTTCTTTTTTTTTTTTTTTAATTTACTCCCTAACTA
>VXAA01002801.1:64982-77521 GCA_013399115.1 Anseranas semipalmata | reverse complement strand
TTTTTTAATTTACTCCCTAACTAGTTGAACTAATAAAAGCAGAAAAAAAAAAAAAAATCTGAGGGCCAGTTCCAAAATAGAAAAGAGAAGAAAAGAAAAGAAAAGAGAAGAAGCTTTCTTACTTCTGTTTCTCCTCTACAGAGCTCCAATTCATTTAACCCATGAACGTGCATTTAAACGATTAGGTGAGTAGCAATGAAGGGCATAGCATCCAGCATGGTAGGGAGCAGGATGAATGAGGTATACCCTGGGAGATGCTGAAAGAAGGGAAAATCTGAAATCCTGTCTTTTGAGTTAAGACATCAGTGTGTTGTTGGGATTCAGGACTCAAAACCCCTTTTGAAGGACATCTGTATGTATCTGTGGGGAGAATAGTAACCTGGGCCATGTCTTCTCAGTGCAGACAGACAGCTCCTCACAGGCATTCATGTGATCAGGTCCTTGTAACAAATGGGATGGGAAATCCTCTTATTTATCTGTTGGGTATTTTCATGAGGAACCCTATTAGATAAAGAAGATACTAGAATGATTGGACTCCACCTGATGGCAGTTGCTTTGTTAGGGTTTGGATATCACGATGTGTATTAGGCATCAAAAATGTAGACATTAGAGTTCCCAGTGTTTAAATTTATCTTTTGGTCATTCAGCTATGCTTGTTTTCATGTTCTGTCCTCAATGCTAGGATTTTAATATGTACATTCAGTGTGCTCTGAGAGTGCATGCTGGTCATATTCCTCAGGATATTTAAGCAAAGGAATGGCTGGTGTCTGTAACTAGATTTATTTCAGTTCTAGGTGCTGAGTTGCTCAAACCTTATGTAATTTAGGTGCCTAAAGGATGTGTCACAATTCAGCTGCAGCTACCTAGGGAGTTCTTTATGGTTACAAAGTAAAGGATGTTTGGAATTTGGTAATTTCTAAGATATGCTAAATGGGAGTCTTAAGGATAACTATTTTAGGATTTTGGTTTCTAAATTACATATGTATTCAAGTTTAGATGCCTGAATTATATTTTTGGCCTGTTCATTCTTGATGCTTTAGTTTTCCATGTGTGTAATATATCTTTATTCCGAAGCAGAGTGCTGTAAAATAAAATACTTTAACGACTGTGGACCCTCATCTTCTATAGAAGCCTAGTTGGTAGGATCTGCAATAAATACTTAAAATTTGAGATAAGATAACGTTTAAGATTTTAAGAAATGTTGTGAAAGAAAAAGGAAGAAAACCAGAAGATGGTACTAACAAGATAAATGAACTGGGAGATAAGGCATCATGAAAATAATCATTTCTGAGTTTTTATGGTCCTCCTGTTCACTGATTTTCCTAAAAGCTTGTGCAAAAAGAGTCATAGGTAGTTCAGTGCTAATCATCTTTCCATTCCACTTGATATCTCAGGAAGTTAGATGCTTAAATAACGTTTAAAATAATATTTTTCTCCCATAAGTGACTAAAGGTTTAAAATTGAGAGGTTACGAACTTGCTCTTTCAAGATGCTTTGTATGATCATTTCCTGCTGAAGCCAATACCTGATGTGAGTTGTCTCACTTCACCTGATTGCTTACTGGTGTAGCATCAGTATGATTATAAGCATTAATGTTTTAAGAAATGTGTCATTTCTGGGGGAAAAATCAATTACAAACAAAATGATAAAAGGCACAAATAGTAAGATAAAATTGGTTATTATGCTAGGCTAACTTGCTAGTTAAACTGTTTGAATTATTGTAACAATTAAAGCCAGAACAAAACCCCAGAAAACTGAATATTGTGAGGAGAAAGCACTCTGCAAGAGTCACTTGCAGAGAGCAGCAAAGGCATTTGTAATATTTTATGCACAGTTTGCTATCACCCGTGTACTTTACTAAAATATATATATCAACTGATGGCAGACTTTGGCTACAGAATCCATCAAGCATTTGCTGCAAGTGCTTAAACATGACTTTGCAAGCAGCAGAAAATAGGAAAAGACCTTTGGATTTTGAAAATTCTGCAGCAAAATAAGGTATATTATTTTATTCCCCCACTTGAAAGATCCACAGGACTGTCACAGTGACTTTTTCAAATTATGTACTTTTCTCACCAAAGTATTGCTCACTTAGATGTCTGAAGAAAGCCGAGACCTTTGTATTGATTTTTTTTCAAGTGTTTTTTGCTGGTGTGTATTCCTCAAGACTAATGTTAGGACCCTTTCACTGCGTTGCATCATTACCTTTATTTATTACATTTACCAGAAACATTTTCTTTCTGATGTCCAGTACCCAGGATTCTGAATAGCTGCAACAGCTGGAAAAAGATCAACACTGTGGTGCTACCAACTAAAGCTTCCAAAAGGTGACATGAATGCTAAGGCAATGCTAAGAAATGTTTATTAGTATCTATTTTTATATAAAGAAAAAGAGAGATAAATGGTAGAAATGTGAGGTGATTTTCAGACAGTTTTGTATTGTAGAAAACATTCCCCTGTGATGTCAGCAAGGAGTTTTGTTACTGACTTTGGTAAAGACAGGATTTTACTCAGAATAGTTTTGCTTCATAAGGACAGATAGAGGGAAAGGAATGAAGGGAGGTTTTCAATTATATTTTATTTGTATTCTCTGCAGTTGTAGAATCCATAAAGCATACCCACAACTGCAAAGGATGAAGGTGAGTTCTAATCAGACCAGCTCAAAAATGCCATTCCAATAGGAAACAAAATCCAGTCAGAAGATGGGTAGGATGGCAACTTTTGGCTAAATGAAAATTTTTCCATTCGTGAAAAATTCCTTCGTGTCTTCAACATTTGTGCAGAGAAGCCAGGAGGTGTTAAAGTTTCATGTCATGGTCTTGGAGCCCCATGCTACATGAAATTCAACTATACTTGAGAGAGATGATGGGATGAATTGACACTGCAAACACTTGAACAATGATCTTGAAGGAATTGGGGTGTTTTAAACTCACATTTACTAGATTTTTTTATTTTATTTTTTTTTATTATTATTATTATTTTTTTTTTTTGCCATACAAGCTTGACTATCCTTAGGATAAGTATTTACCTTTCATCTTGATCAACTACAGGGAAATGGTGCTTTCAAGATTGTATGGAAATGCACTTCTTGGCCCTACTGCCCATCCTATCACTATGTATATCCTGGTTCTGATTTTTTACAGTATTTTCTTGTGACTATGTAGAGTAGAATCTTTCCTTTATCCATATTTTTGGAAAAAGTTATTGAGGAAGAACAATAGTTTTCTCTCTGTGTCTTTTTCCTTTCTCTTCTAATTGTTTATCTGCCAGAGAAAAAGATTAAAATATGGAAAATAAAGGGAGCAACTTTCACAAAAGTAAAAACCTCAATTTTGTTTCCTTATAAATTTGAAACAACAGAGAATGGTAGTGTATAATTTTATGAAAGGTATGACTGTGATTTTTTTTTTTTCCTCTCAAGTTTTCTCTTTCTTTTGATAGCACATCAGGTAAAATCAAATTTGCATAATCTAGTGTGCTTGTACATAAAAAATACATACACAACCTGTAGTTATTTCCATACTTGTTATGCACTGCATCCGGGCTACTCCTCTGAGACAAGGAAAACTTGCCTTGTCTCCCTAACCTACTATCAAAGAGGACATCATTATGCAGATATTGTGGTACACTGGTCTTTGTTTGGGGCACACACGGAAGGGTTGCAGTGTGGGCTATGGAGTGTGGAAATCCTTTTCCACTCACTTCCATATAGAAGATGGACAATGAAGAGTCTTTTATAGAGTGGTTGTAGTAAAGAGCTGGCAGGGTGAATATGCAATACAGAGAATACAATAAAGAAAACTGCTGGTGGCGGCGGGGTATGTGTGTGTGTGTGTGTACTGATTGCCAACTCCTACTGCTTTGTCTTCACTCTCTCACCTTTGTCCAATATAATCTGGATTTTGCCTTTATCCTTGTCATTGGATATGCCCTTTGGAGTGACCCAATCACAGTGACCCTTTTGGAGTTTGCAAGCACAGCAGAGACACCAGCTTGTGCTGCATAATAGTATGTTCTCATTGTTGCATTCCAAACAGACTGCTCTTGCTAGTTCAGTTAAAATGAGAATCAAAATCTTCATCTACGTCTCTGTCCAAACGAAATGATATTGTCCTTGCTTAAGTCCAATTTACCGTAATTCAGCCCCATCTCTGTTTTTTCTGGCTATCTGTACTAGTAAAGTAAGTTCGGGTACATTCATACACATTGTGGGCAAATGAATTGTGAATTGTTCAGGAAAAGTGCAAGAGGGAGACAACCAAAATTCATGCCAGAGAATGTTCTAAAATTTAGTATCTACAGGATAATGACCAGCACTCAGATATATTAGCAGATATGCATTAAAAGGCTGGGATAGACATAGTCACTGGCTTCCCTTCTAACAGTACTGATCTGACATGAGAAGAAACATCTTCCCTAGAAAAATCTTTTCTTACATGTTAGTATCATTTCTAAGTGTGAGGTTTGTGACCATTTTTCCAGTCCAGATAGAATAGGGTGAGGTGTCTTATCATCAAGACCTGAGAATAAAAGAATAGCTTTTCGGTGAATTAGCTTTTGGTCTTGAACCACTTTATAGATTCAAAATGTTTGTAGTAGGAATTGCCTTACTCACCTTCAGTTATCTACAATGTGAATATGTACATGTGAGCTACTATCTGCAAATATCTCTGGTGACAAAGAAGAGAAATAGGCACACATTCATCAGGTGTGCTTTAACTGGCCAATTTTAGCTATCTGCTTTAGGCTGACTGGACTCAAGCCCTAAAAGTGCCTGCTTTTTTTCCACTGAATGTAAGGGTAGACTATTTCAGACACTGCAGCAAGCTAAGATGTGATTTACTGATTGAAGAGACAGATATAGCTAAAGCACAGTCTGATTAACTCTCTGCCTTCATGTTTGAACAAAAGGCTTACTGAGAAGTAAGAAACTAGCCCAGGTAAAGAAATCTACCTTTGGTCAGTTGAATTCTACACTCAGTAAGACTTACTTATCTTGAAATGCAAGTTTCCTCCTAAAAGCAAACAAGCAAGCAAACAAACAAAAAGCCCTAAACAAAATTAAAACAATGTTTGTATTTTGAGTAGGTAAATTCCCTTTTGCAGGGGTTTCACAGAGTTTATGGTGTGGGATTCAGGCAGTAGGCTGCCATGCCGATTCAGCTCTCAGTTGTACTTTCCACACTCACTGGAGCAGGATGAACCAGGTTCTGTCCTCATTAGTCCAAACTATATTTGTTCATATACTCTAGTCATGTTGTCCTTGTTTTCAAAGAGGTTTCAGCTCCATCTGGAAATGTTTCTCCCATGCTTTTTTTGCAACTTTTTTTTTTCTTTCTTTTTTTTTTTTTTTTTTTTTTTTTTTTTTTTGAAACCTCAAGGGGATAGTCCCAGGTCTTGGAGCTGTGTTAAGCTTCAGATGTTCTAATTCCTTGATCACCTGTTCTGGCTGAATCTTACCTCCTTCGATATTTTTTCTTGCTCTCCTGGGAAATCTATGTCTGCTTCTGACATCTGTCCCCAAGCCTTCTGTGTGAACACAGAGGCAAAGAATTCATTTGATTGTGCTTTAGTTATGTCTGTCTCTTCAGTCAGTAAATTACCCAGGCCAGCTCTTAGAATTTCTACTGTCTCTTCCAATGACCTCTTGTTCAATATGATCTTGAATAAAAGAAAACTTTGTTATTTATCTTAACCTCTTCTGCAATTTTCCTTTCATTTCACATCTTCACCATTCCTAGCAGATTGCTGTGTTTTCTACTGTGTTACATCATCTCTTCAGTTATCCTCATTCTTTTAATATCTTGCCTCAGCCTCTTTGTTGTCTTGAATAACTTTTGTGCTGAGTCCTTCAAGTTTCTTTTCAGAGCTGTTTTTATTTGTTGGATAATTCTGACAATGATACAGCACACATTAATTTATTCAGCAGTGCTTTTCACCCCCACATTATTATTTTTTTCTGTTGTTTTATTTCATTTGATTGCACAAAACACACTAGCAATCTTAAAATGTGCATAGTGGAAATTGCAAGATGTATGTATTAAAGTTTAAGCACACAGGAGGCTATTTCTAGCTGCACCACTGAGTTGCTGTAATTTTGGCGGAAAATGAACAAACAAACAAAAAAAACCACAAAACTTTAGGCTAGACATAGGCCAGACTATACATCTGTGGGTGGCAAAATGATAAAAGTGAGAGTGGGCTGGCAGAGCTTGGTCACAACAAATGGTAGTTTGTGGCAGACAAAAAGCCTCATTCTTTCAGGGGCATGGGATGAGGTGCTGAAATACATAACAAAGAAACACACATAGCATGTTTTATAAAATTGTTTTAGTTTTCTGGAGTATGCTTCAGTCACTATAATCCTGCTGACTACCATCACTAGTCTCTAAATATAAAACTACAAGGAATGTTTCTAATAACTTAAAAACCTATCTGGAAGTTGTTCTTAAGAGAAAGTGAAAAATGGTTCTGAATATGAAATCGTGTCTCCACACCTGGCTTATCACTTCTGTTCTTATGTAGCATAGTCAGGTATGCTCCTAGAACTTTATTTGGGGGGGGGCGGGGTGTTGGATCATGACACAAGATACATTATGATCACCAACTGCAGTTCACAGAAAAGAACTGGATAATTAGGAATTACAGATATGACTCCTACCAAAATCTACAGCAGCATTTTTGAATGGAGAGTTCTTGTTTCAAGTCAAAAGTTTTAATCCAGGAGTGTTTTCAGTTTTTAATTTTTTTCAGAGAAGTCAACGTTTTCCACAGGGAAAGAAACAAAATAGCATAATCTTCCAACTAGTTTTGAGTGTAACAAACGTATGTTTTTGTAAAGTGCTTTTAGACCATCAGATGAAGGTCACTGGGGAAGCGGAAAATGTCATTAAGAAATTCACTGACTTGATTTTCCACAGGTTTAGACTTCATTTGCCAGCTAAATACTACACTTCTTTGTCTACAGTGAAGTCTTTTACAAGATTCAAAATGAAATTAGATTGCGTATTCTAGTTCTCTGTTGGTATTAAGGTCACACCAAACAACATCTATAAATTACCTAGGCACAGTCAGTTCTTAATGCAGCCCCTAAGGACACTCCTGTGCAGTGGTGTGAAGAGAGGATTTCTTTGGCTTAGCATTAGGCATAATCGTTCCAGGACATGCTTTCCCCCAAGCAGTCTTACAATACTCCCCAAATTGAGGACAATCCACTTGATACAATTCTCCCAAGACCCTGACTAGCAACAGCTCTTGTCACTCCTGACAACCTCAGTCTGGCTCCCTGACTGCTCTCAGGCCATTTGCTCCCCCTCCACCCACTGAAGTTCCTCTGAAACAGGCCTGTTACGCTTCTGTTTCCTGTGTTGGAGAGAAACCCACCTGCTTAGTATGGGAGGTATAGCTTAGTAGTACCCACTAAGGAGTGAATGAGTCTAAAATATTTATTATTAGACCATTCCTGAAGGGAAGTATTGTCACCCACTGTTAAATACGGAGGGATTCAGTTATAGGGGGCTTACTGTTAGGGACAGCAGCTCAGTGAGACCTTGCACAGGGATTTAACGAAAACCAGCCTGGAGGGCATTCTAGCACTGACAGTAAAAACATGAGGTTATTTTAGTCTCGAAGCTGCCCTGAGAAGCTCTGAATAGTATAGTAAATGGATCTAGGAAGGTTGGATTTAGGAGACAGGCACGTAAATACTTCTTAAGAGCTTTTCTGAGAAACTCATTGCCGATAATATATGAAGTAGAGTAGGAATCTGAAACCCAACCTAGTGCTGTAAATGCTGAGGTATTCCAAAACAACTGATGTATTCTTTATGAATAGTCCCTGATGCTGCAAGTCACATGTTCTTGCTTAATGCTCTAAAGAAAAATACACTGGGAGTTTCACAGTAAAAAAGGATTTCATTAGAAAATGTCAGTTCATGAAACTCTTCCAGTGCAGGCTGGATTTTATGGTGGAATAGAGATTCACCTTAAAATGTCCAATAATCAAGGTCTCTGGACATTTATCTGCAATGTGGGAAACTCAAGTTAAAGCCATCTTTTTCTGCATTTTTTCCACAGCCCAGTGAGCACTTTAGTCAATTTTTATTAGCTATTTTGGGGTCACTATCCCCTGTTCATTTATACTATCTTGTTCCTTTCTGTATGGATAATTAAATAATCATTGGAATGGAACTATAGTTTTGGCAATACAGAGCTTTCTGAAAATTCACTGTCAAATTCCACCCAGTTCTAATAAATAGTCCCAGTGTATTAAATTGGCCAACTCTCAGAGTTCAAGTGCAAATATGGACCAGGCTGAAGCCTCTTTATGTTGATCCCAGTGAATATTGGAGTAGACTGGAACCAATTTCTTACGTGTTACCATCTTTGTTTCAGCCCTCAGATTTTTCCTGATGACTTGATTTATTTTACAGCACAGAAATTCTTCTCATTTTTATGCTATTTTCTTAATTCAGACCCTCACATAATTCTTCACTGTGACAATCAATAGCAAGTTTCTAACACCAGTTTTCTCCCTTCATTATCTTCAAAATACTTCATTGTAGGCAGATCAGATTTAACCCAGCTTCATCTCTGTTAAGGTCCTCTGTGTCTTTTCCTTTTTAGCTGTGCTTGGGGAAAATGCCAAGCACTCTCAACTACAGTTTTCACTTGGAAATTACTTCACTGGCACTGGTCTGGGAACACAGAAGAGACACAACCTAATCGATCTATAAAGGTGAAAATAAGAGCTGTGTAATGCAAAATATATTTTTATGGTAAAAGGAATTGGAAATGCAAAACATTAATAGTAGAAAGAAAGAAGAATATGTTTTTGCAAAGCTGAGGCTGATATTTCTAGTCTAGAAAATTAGGAAAATCAAAATGATAGCTCACAGCCATTTTCGTGTTGTCCCTTAGATAAAGTCTTCAACTTACCTCAGGTAATTTGAAGAGGTACAATGTCTAGAGCTTAATAATAGAAAGAGGTTAAATGTATACTAATGTAAATAATTGATACACAACTTGCCTGACAAAGTCCAGACGAAATGTCACAATTCTTATTCCTCCTGCCTTATGATTGCATTAAAATAACTGCACCTATTGCCATCAAGGGGCAAAATGTACTTGCAAAAGCCAATTTTTTTAATCTTACTGATGACTTACTGATCTGTTACTGTTAGAGCACAGATTATGCCGTGGCTTTCTGGGACCCATACCCACCAATTAATAGGAGCTAGTACTACATAGGACAGAGACTACAACAGTTGTGTAGAAAGCCTATTAGAGCTTACAATGAGGAAAGTACTCCTATTTATGAGGAATTAGTATTACCACTGCACAAGAAACAAAATGTCTGGCATTACTGACAAGATGGAGTGAAAAACACACATGAAACAAGTCCAGACCTCTGGACCTATCAGACACTTACTCTCTGATCACCTTTTTAAGCATTTTTCACAGTATAGTGCTAAGCATCAGCATGAAATAACACATAAAATCCACCCAAAACAAATGAACACCCCCTCCACCCCTTGCAGTTCCACTAATTTATGGATATCCGTATTGTGTGTACATAGCAAGGTTTTGGTGGGTGGGGGGGGGGCAGGGCTGCCCCGTGCCGGACACAGCCGGTTCCAGCCGGCTCCAACGGCCCCACCGCAGGGAATGGCTGGGCCCAGCAGCCANAAGAAACGGTCGTGTAGACACCAAGGTCAGAGAAAAAGTAGGGGGAGAAGGTGCCCCAGGCACCGGAGAAGAGATTCCCCTGCAGCCTGTGGAACAAATCCTAGTGAAGCAGGTTGTCCCTTTGCAGCCCATGAAGAGTACCATGCCAGAGCAGATCTCCACACTACAGCCTGTGGAGGACTCCACACTGGAGCAGGTGGATATATCCTGAATGAAGCTGCAGCCCTTGGAGAGCCTGCACTGGAGCAGGGGAAATGTGTGAGGAGGAAGGAGATGCAGAGAGGAACTGACCACAACTCCCATTCCCCCTCCTCCCTGTACCGTTTGGCAGGGAGGAGGTAGAGAAGTTGGGAATGAAGGATTGCATTTTAGCCTAGGAAAACTGGGGGAATAGGTGTTTTAGGTTTTGCTTCTTACCACCCTAACCGTTTTTTAATTGACAATGAATTAAATTAATTTTCCCCCAGTCAAATCTGTTTTGCCTTTTTGTGTTGGTAATTGGTAAGTGACCTCCCTGTCTTTATCTCAGCTCAGGAGGTTTTTTATCTTATTTTCTTCTACTATCTTCTTAAAGAAGGGAGCTGAGAGAGCATCTGGATGGGTATCTGGCAGCCAGCCAAGGTCAGCCCACCACAATAGCATATAGTACTTTGTTGTGTACTTTGCTCTTTTTGCACTTGTATTGCTAAAAGTTTATCCTAGGAAAATTTGTAGTGTTCAGGTGTCAATGTGACTGGAATCTTCAGTGCCACTGGGACAGGAATCTGCATCTTGGGGTGTCACCCAACATCGTATTACTTTGGGAATTTAACTAGTTTAAGAAATCTTAAGTCTCCTTCCAGTTACTCATTATATCTGTGCCAATCTCTTTCTTTTTTAACCAAGGCTATTAAATTGGTTCAAATCATATTGCAGTATCACAAAAAGTGGTATTGACATGACTGAAAGAATGGCAAATAGCAGCGAGGAAGCAGGAGCAAGCTGCTGTAAGTGGGGAAATCTAAAGCCCACCTTTACTGCTGTGGCAAATGTATGTGGAAAAGCACCTGGATCTCTGTGTTGACCTCGAGCTCCCTCATCAAGTTATTGTAGATTGACACGTCATAACAGCACTCTGTGATTTAAATTGCAAATGACCATGAAATCTGCCCTAAACCTTTCATTCTGAAAGATCATCCTGTATGTGAAATATGTGTATTGCCAGTGGAAGAGCAGCAGCATCGTTCTTTATAAATACTAACATGAGCAGACAAAATAGTGTCAAGTGTTTCTTTAAACTAGCAGAGAAATTCATAACAAGAACCACAAGAACCATACGGTGAAGGTAACACTAGACAAGTTAAGGGGAAAAAAAATGAAAATTTGAACATTTCAACAATTCTGCCAGGTGTTATTCAATACTAAAAAAGCCTGTTTCCAGGAATTTATACTAGAAAAAACTTCGGTAATAAGAGCCCCAGTCTTCACTGCGAAAAGAAAGAAGATAAAGTAGCATTTTGTGTTTTGTTGTTGTTGTTTGTTTGTTTGTTTCAGGAGGGAGACTCACAAGGCATGACAGTCATGCATTCAGAAACAAACTTTTCTAGGAAGCAAAGGGATGTAGTAGAACAAAAGCAAATTTTGAAAAGATGAATAGACAAGGCTATCACCTGTGGTCTATCTCAGCAACAACATGGCTATTGAGAACAGCAAGGTTGTTGAACAACAAGATCAGCTGCTGATCTTTCCTGATGGTGAGATCTCATTCTCTGCTGAGTATCCAAGTCATGAGGACATTGTTCAACACTTGGGTGCACTCATCTATTCTTTCTGAGTGCACTTCGCAGAGGCTTGGGGAAAGGAAATGTCTATGGATATATGAAAAGAGTTGATGTTCTATATGAATGCTATTGATGTAGAGCCTGGTCTAGGCTCCTGGTTTTTATTGTTTACTCTCAAGTATTCATTGTCATAACTGCCTCCATGCTGTCATCAGTATTGCTCAGATAGCCAGTCCACATTTTTCAGCACTATTTCTTATAACTGCTGCACTGCTGTACCTTGCTTCACTTTCTGTATTTATCTGAAAGAAGCTTCTGAAATGCACCTTGGAGAGGAGTCATGGCATATGGGACCAGAACTGAGTCCTTACCACTAAGGCCTTACCACTCCATTCCTGAATGGAGACATTTGTTCTTTTCTTTGCCTTCTCAATGTCACGAGCAGTGTGGCATGGGTCGCCACATTCTGGGAAGGAACACTACCTTATTCATCCCCAACTCCAAAATGTAGCAATGTTTTGATTAAAATGTGCCAAACTACAAACTGTTATACAACAGTTATGTAAATATGATCTAGCATAGCTTAGCTTCCCTTACTTGATAAAAGATGCTGACAGACTGTCCCCTTCCTGAGGAGTACCTCTGTCTGCCTGGAGTTCTCAGAGAATTCTGAGCTGCACTCCTGCCTGTAGATAATTCTCCCCAACTTGTTAAGTGACAGCTTTTGAATATGCTCCCATAAGGATAAACTCAAAAGATGAGATCTCCGACTCTTAGTCCTAGATACAAACAACAACAACCACAAAAAGACAAACAAACAAAACCACCACCACCAAAAAAAAAAAAAAAAAAAAAAAAAAAAAAAAAAAACATTTTTTTTTGAAAAAGAAAGGAAAAAAAAAAAAAGGCATTCCTTTCTGGAACAGATAGAGTAGAAAAATATAACCTATTGATATCCATACAAGAATAAGCAGATTAAGCTCTGTGTGTTGCACAGGGATGAGAGTGTTTCTCTGGATAAAATTCTCCTATTTTATGAACAAATCTACAAATCACACTGGCCTCCCTTCCCTTCCCTTCCCTTCCCTTCCCT
>VXAA01002801.1:18397-37719 GCA_013399115.1 Anseranas semipalmata | reverse complement strand
GCTCCCTGGCTCGGCTCGGGCCAGCGGCGGGTCCCTTTTGGAGCCGTCTGGAGCTGGCTCTGATCTGACATGGGGCAGCTTCTGGACTCTGCTCACAGAGGTCACCCCTGCAGCCCCCCTGCTACCAAACCTTGTCACGTAAACTCAATATGGAAAGTGATATAGCACCAGAAAATATGGACATAAGTAACAACAATTCCTCTTATTTTTAAAAGTAATGAAGAGATATGCCTTCCATCTTCCTTATGGAAAACATGGAATGGTCACAGAATGCTTTGGCATAGTTTCCTATTATAATGACTATTATTTTAGCCCTTTTTTTTTTTCACAGCAAATCAATGCAACATTCTAAACTTTGTCTTCAAAGAATTCTAGTGATGATATCGACCTCTTCTCTATACTGTTTTGGGTGTCTAAACAGCACCTTGTGAGTGGGATTCCTTTCATGTAAGTTTAGGTATGAGCTAGTCATCTTCGGTTCCACTTACTGTCAGTGGGGACATATGGGCACTTTTAGGGCAAGATTCATCTGACTCATTTAAAAATTGGTATTTTCAAATCATACTCTAAAAGCTTTTATTTATTGCTATTGATTACAAAGGAAGTCTATTAAATTATTGCATTGGATTTTGAATGTCTCTGTTACTGAGTTGGTCACAATACAAGTACCTACTACAAGCAATTCCCTGAGTTTTGTTAATAGCTGAGCAGGTGCTCTGTAAACTATCTCCCTGCTGCACATGGACACCTGAACTTACCTCCTTTAAGCACTTGCTGAATGGAGCTGTACCGTGAACCGCATTTTTGGATGAGACATGGACATGTATTGGGCATCCATCACTTCTTGTTCCTTGGTTTCTGTGACATGTGGACTAGGACTTGAGTGCACAGCAATGTCAATGGACTGCTCACTATAGACACAACTAAGAAGAATGGCACATTAAGAATTCAGACCCTAATGTATTTCCCAGTTTCCTTAGAATGTTTCAGTATTTAGATCAGATGTTTACTTTTGCTACAGAATATTTTATGTGATAGAGGAGGAGGAGTACGTAAATTTAAGTCCATCTTTTCCAACAGAAAAGGTGTTTTCTATTACCAGTGTAGCTTCAGTCTCCTAATGAAGTCTTCTTGAGTGAAATGGGATTTCCACTGTTGCTGTGTTCAGTCCAGTTAGAAACCAAGGTAAGCTATACTGGTACAGACCATGTTTTAAACCAAGTAAATATACTGTACATTGGTGTAACAGTGTCTGCAGAAAAAATCCATACGGTAGATAAGCCTTTTGACAACATACTTTTCATAACCTTTTGCCCTCTAAAGATAGAGCTCTAAGCATGCCCTTTGACTCAACAATCATCTTAGTGGGCAGTAGTGATAATTGTATACTTGAGTTAACATTCCATCTCCTGTGCAAGGTTAAATATAAGAATTGTCTTCATACACAATGTATTACTTTAGATCCAGTAAAATGTACAGTAATCAGCATATAAATGCCCAGCATACAAAAGACCCAGACTAGTTCAGAGTCTGAGAAGCATGACTGGAAAAAAATTCTAGCTAGTCAAACTAAACTGTCAAATAGAAAATACATTTCAAAATGCCTTTTCCCATCAAATGAATCTAGATGAAAATAACAACAAAGTTTATAATATGTAATATAAGTTATATTATATATGACATAAGTTATGTAATAATGTAATAATAATAAATAATGTATATTATATTACATATAATAACATGATAGTATATTACACTATACTGTGTATTATATCAACTATATTTATATTTACTTCATAAAGTGTATTAGATAAAATTTCTTTGGAAATCTCGGTTGATAGCAAAATTGTTTTTTTGTTGTTGGTGGTGGTGGTATTGGTGGTGATATGGAAGTGTATCAAAAAGCATTCACTACTTTGAAGTGATGAATTTAACATCATGAAGATCAACAATAACTACCCAAGTGTTAAATCCTCCTATATAGTAATCTTTCCCAATAAAATAAGCAGATCTTCAGTAAATTCAACCAGAACATCAAACAAAAAGACTGACCAAAAACCGAAACAAATGAACCAAATGTTCTGTACAGCACACTGAAGTGAACCAGAGGTTGATCAGAGTTTGCCAGCCAAACTCTGGAGGGCAAAATACAGTGGCATCATCTGGAAAGTCCTGTTCTGAGAAACAGGATGCATTAGCTGAGGCTGAGCTCTATGTTGATATGTTTACCTATTACAACTTCCAAATTAGTTAAAAGCTAGTTTGAGTACATTAACAATTTGGAGTATTAACAGTAGCCTAAATGATCCAAAGAACTTCCTACATTTTGTCTTGTTTACCTGAAAATGTTTTCAGTCACTTTCCAGTCTTTTTGCATACGTCTGATATGATTCTAATTTGCTTGAGGCTTTAAAGATAGTCAGGAGTAAGCTGATCTGCACATAGAAGGTGACTTGGAGACAGTGCACAGGTTTATGCACCAGTACTATTTGAACGTCTGTCCTTTGCATTGAGGAAATCTGTAGCGTTCATGTTGAAATTTTCAGCCTGCAGATGTAGCCTGAGGAGGAACACCTACAAACATCTTGGTGTCTTAAAATGATAAGAAGCTTTATGAGCCTTCTATAATATTTGGAAATCCAAGACTGTCAAGAGTAGTAATAAGACCTCTGTAGCCAACGAGCTAAAGGTGAACATACACTTCTCAGAGATATACGCATGCCAACAGCCTCAGGCAAGGGGTTTCTTCATTCAGCAAGTATTACTCTGTTTTGTCAGTGAATCACATCTAGTTTGCTTTAACTCAGATTGTGCTCTGTTTCAAACACCGTGAATGTACCGAAACTCTGGAATCTGAACATGATGAAAAGGTAAACATACACCCTAAATGACCTCAAGCAGGCTGATGGCATATGTAATGCCCAATCTTTTATGATTTGCCTCAAAGTTGCATAGCTACTTACTGGGATAGGCAATTGTGAATTATTTGACAGAACTTTCTGTTCTTTTTCCCAACAATCTAAATAAGATTTTATCAGGATGAAAAAGTGGTGAAACTGGAGAGAAGTTCAGCCCTGACCAATCATTACTTAGAACTGAAATTGAACTGGAAAGGTAGGTTCTGGTCCTTACTTTCTTTCAAAGTCAAGTAAAATATAGAATGATTACGAATCCCTTAGACTATGAGTATATATTTTAGCCACTGAACTGGAGAAGCACGCCAAAGAGAATGTATTGAAAATCTGGATTTTACAGCCTTGAGGTTTGAAGGACACACTGAAGATGCAAATCCTTACACTCATGAAGTGGTTCAACCTGGCCCTTCTGCTTCTCATGCCAGCATCTAAACACAGAGCTAGCAGCAAGTCTGTCTTGGGCACATAGGTCTCTCTGCCTGAGAAGATATGTCTCTTTGCTACATTGTTTAAAGTCTTAAATTTGTTCCAGTGCTGAATGAAAATTAACTTTTTCAAAAGGGAAATTTTTGTTTTCTGTCCATATCTTTAAACCTGAAACACTACGAGATTGAAGTATTCTACATCCAATGTATAAGCTGTCATTAGTAAAATCATTGATTATGAAACATTTCTGTGGGAACTCTCTGTTCAAGGAGGTAAGTAATGGAGATATGGAAAGTTTGGCCACCTCCTGTCAGATTTCCCATTTCTTTCTCAGGACTTATGAAACAGGCAAATAGAACGTGGAGAAGGAACAGAATTTTTTCTGGCAGAAAACCTGGTATTTTCTTACAATGCTCAAAGTGGAATGTGAAGCAACTGGCAAAGAAAGAGATGAACCAGTATGAACAGTTCATCAGCCTCTAAGACAGAAATGTGTCAACAGGCTATGATATTGCTCCTATTATTAACTTATAACCTGGATGTTAGCTTCTTTTCTTTTTTTTCAGGGAAAGACTGATGAACAATATTCACTGGGAGTTCTCATTACTGCAGTGTTTTGTAATGCCTTAAAATCTTTGGAAAAATGGTCTGGGAATCTTAACTTCTGAGAAGAAACTGCCTGTCAGTCTTGTTTATTTACTTTTACATAAAATTACTTTTGTACACAAATCTAAATGACATCATTCCAAAGCAATAGGTTCCAAAGCACCAAGAATGTGTCCTGTTCAGTTACATGCATGCATGAACATGCTCAAACACACTTATAGAGAATACACTTTTTTCTACTGCATAAAGGCTTGCATAGTGATATGAATGTTTCAGATGCTTAAAAATAAATTATGTCATGATAGGGACATTATAGTTATACAGAAATGTGGATGCCCTCTCCTTGCTTCTTCTTGCTCTTTCTTAGCTTCACGTGACATCACAACTAAACTGATTGGCATTGATATTTTTAATAGCTATCTCTGAAAGCACAGATGGGAATAATGAAAGTTTGAATCTTTCAAATCCAAGATCTTACAAAGAGGTCAGCACTAGTCAATTCTATTAGATTTGATAACACCAAGCCTATGCAACTATTTCTAGAAAATCATCAACATACACTATAAAGACAATATGTGATCCATATATAGTTTACAGACATTGATGAAATCTGTGGCATCCAAGTGTAACTAAGTCTGACTCCTGCACTGCTAAATTTATAAGACTTAAGAGGCTAAGCTCTGCTAGGAGGATTGATTGATAAGATTAGAATTGTCTGTGGCTTTGGGGCCTATCAGGGTAACAAATATAAAAAGCTCTCTACAGAAGTTTTCAAGTTAAAAGAGTGTCAAAAACACCAGGATCATACTTATTTGTAACAACGACATATTAAATAACTGTTGATATTTCCTAAAAGAAATATAAATACTGTAGGCTCTAATTCCATCTGAAATGCTTCACTCAGCATCTGCATATAGCACTCATTGCCATGAATTTTCACGTGTTAATTCATAATTATTCGTTCTTAATATTTTATTAGTTTTTGTTTGTGTAAATATCCAGTCAATCATACAGACAGTGCGTAAAACAGTCCCTATTATAGAAGAACATCTTCATGACAATGAAAATGTCAATAGGAAAACCACAGATGAATGAAATGGTAAAATGGCACTTTAGTTGAAAGGATGACTCAATTATGTAACAATGTTCACTCAATATCTTCAGAATAGAATAGAATAGAATAGAACAGAAGTAGAAATTTACAGGTATTACAGATATTATTAAAAACAATAATGATTTAATTGCCACAAAACCACTTGTGAGGTGAAAAAGAGTTATAGCCCATATTTTACTGATGAAGAAAATGATGCCCAGTAATTTTATATGTCTCCATCTTGATGTGCCAAAACTGAAATGCTTGCGCTCTGATTTCAGAGCTGATGAAAACCTACAGCTCTAAGATAACTTAATTGTGAAACACAGAGTAGTATCTGGAAGCACTAAGCACACCTTTTTTCAATCAAGATTGAAAGGGTGATTTGTATTTTTATTTTCAAATGCTTAAACTATTATTCATCCACTTTTACATTTCCAAGATTAGATCTTGGCTTTTATAGTGAAAGATACTTTTTGTCATATTATGTGCACTATTTTATAGTTTCCACTGTACTGCCTGGAAGAAACATTCATCCTGAAAGTATTTAGTCTTTTGTTAGTCTCTCACTAACAACCTGCTTTTTATGTCTTCCTTTCTATTATGATTAATAGTTTACATTTGTATTTGGAATGCTTCAAGCTGCAGTCATGGCAATCCCTTTCACAATTTCCTTCCGTGTCTTCTGACACTACAAGAGTATTTGTGTTTGATCAGTTTTTCTCATGGGTAAGTATAGTATGCAGGTTAGTTTCTCAGTATATATTATAGTAAATGTTTTGCTTCTTTCAGGTGCATGGAAGCCTTTGTCTACATAGTATACCATACTGGACCTAACAATTGGAAATGCTTTCAGACTGCAGACCTAGGAAATGACTTGAAAAACACGCATTACACTCTTTCACGCCAAATACAATTTTTTTTTTTTAGCAATATTTAATCTTTCATAGCTAAGACTTAAAGTAAAACAGAGGTTCTGAGAAAATGATGTACTGGAATGAAGAAGATAAAATCCTTCTCTGTAACAATATATTGTATCAGCACAACTCACACATAGCTCCTCTGTCAGAGTTTTCTGGTGTAGTTCACTGACACTGAAATGTGACCAAACGTTAATAGTTAAAAGAGAAACTAATACTTTATCTTAATTTAAAAAAAAAAAAAAGGAAAAAGAAAAAGAAAAAAGTGCAAAACAAAACGAAATATTTTAAAGCAATACTAAGTTTGGAAAAGGGTTTACATAAGCTGTTAAAAATATAAACAGCAGCTTAGAAAAGTCAGTAGTTGTGCCAAACACCATATGAAAACAGTATTAGTGACCATAGTTTCACAATGCCTCTGAAACTTAATACATCTTGAGAACATCTTTAATTGGCTGAGTGACTCTCCATGTGGACTTCCAAATAGAAGTGTCAGTGCAGTACAAAATGCCTTTTACCTTGCATGCTGGTATCTCTAAGAATATGTCTGTGGTCTGGCTTTTTAAAGTATTTAGAGACCAAAGCCACTCTAAATTCTTTTGCCTAGTTAAAGGAGTGAGAAAAAATAAGGAGATTTCTGAAGAGCAATGCAGAAGGCCTAAGAAAGAGGCTGACTGAGGATTTCCTTAGAACCAGAAAATGGATTTATGTTAGTACAAGGCTACGTGCAAGTCAAGATATCTAGTATGGTCCTTTCCTAAAATTACTGAGAAACACACACACAGTTTTTCCTGTATAAGTCTTCAGAATTTCTAATAAATAATGTGAAATAAAAAATCTTGTTCCTTCTAGGACCAGAAACTTTGTGCTAAAGCTACTAATATATGTCAGTATCTGGAAAGTTGGGTGCAACCTTTTAATGTTGCCCTCATCTGTTGTAAATTATTGTGGTGGGTTAGCCACATGACCTACCCAACTGCTCACTTGCTCCCCCTCCTCAACACAACAGAGGGAGATAATAGGAATAAGAAAGCTCAGGATAAAGGCAGGGAAATCGCTTAGTGATTACCATCACAGGACAAACAGGCTCAACTTAAGGAAAGTTAATTTAATTCATCATCAGTTAAAATAGATTTCGGTTAGTGAGAAATGAAGACAAAAGTTAGAACACCACTCCAACCCCACCCCATCACCTTTTCCAGGCTCAGCTTCCCTTGTTCACTCCTGACCCCTCACTCCCCTCCCTGGGTATCTCAGGGAGATGGGGAATAGGGGTTATGGTCAGTCCACAATAGATCCTCTCTGCTGCTCCTTCCTCCTCGCATTTTTCCCCCACTCCAGTGTAGGTTCTTCCCTTGGGTTGCAGTTCTTTCAGGAACTGCTCCAGCATGGGTCCTCTCCATCAGCCACATATCCTTCAGGAGATATCCACCTGCTGTACCATGGTCTCCTCCACAGGCTGCAGGAGAATCTTTGCCTCTTCCTCCTCCTCCTTCTGTGGCCTTGGTGTCTACAGATTTGTTTCTCACACTGTATTATCTCTCACTCATACTGCTGCACAGTATTTTGCTCTTTCTTAAACATGCTTTTCCCACAGCACAACCATCTTTCCTGCGGGGCCCAGCCATGCCCTGCGGTGCCCAGCCATGCCCTGCGGTGGGGCCGTTGGAGCCAGCTGGAACCGGCTGTGTCTGGTACGGGGCAGCCCCGGCCTCTCCTCACAGAGCAGCCCTATAGCCCCCCACTACCACACCTTGTGATTTTTGCCCGACACAGTTATCCACAGAAACTGCTCAGATAATTTGCTATCAATAATATAATGAACTCAAAGTTGTTGGCTTTTTTCCTTTCATGAATTATCAACAAGAAATAGGTTGAGGTTTTCACTTGATTGTGGTTTGCCATTTCTTGATGTCTAGTTTGTGCTATGACATTACTCTAACATCACAACTTTCTTTCTTTGAGCTTTCCTTGTGTGTTGTTATTTTTAAAAGCTGTATGTTTTTTTAAGTCATAAGATACTATTTCTCCCGAGTGATTGTAGATTTAAGCTTTTACAACAGTAATACGCTTTTCTTCCTCTGAAAGTATGTTAGTAAAGCTAAGAATATTGAATGTATATTGCATATATGTAAAAATTCATTATAGTAAATAATAGATAGTGATAGTAGTGCTGTGTAGTTACATTTTCATTACATTCTTCCATTATAAAACCTGTCTTCAGTTGTTTATAGCTTTTCTAAAATAGCTGGTGAAACAGAGAACTCATGCAGAGTGCTTACATGACCAAAAGCTTGCCTGTTTTCTACCAGTTTTATCAGTTGGTCTAATAAGAACATTCCCTTCCTCTTATAAACTCACTTAGTTTCTATTTTTAGAGCACTGTAATGATACATATTACATACTAATTAACTCTACTTTATTTCTGTGCCCTATTTTTGTACAGGATTCAGGATATAGAAATCCCCTTTCTGGACAATTCTCTCGGCATGGCATGAACTATACCTTATGGATGGACTAGCTGTTGCACTGCCCTGACTGCATGGTGCAAGCACAACTCACTGACCAATATCTGTCTCTGGCACAGATATGCTGAGTTTGTTCCAGCATTCTCACTACCTTCTACATGGTAATTTTCACACAACAATAGAAAACATGTTTTGAATAGATAATGAAATTACAATTCTGAAGTAAATAAGTGCAACATTTTTCAGCTTCACTGAAGTGAAGTACTGTGAATGGATTTATCTCACCTAATGTGTATATCTAAAAGTTAGAGTAAGATGACTTCTTTGCTGGCAATATTGCCTTAAGGTATTCCTCACCCTCATAGACACATACTGCTTCTGCCCCAAACTATATTGTGCTCTTTACCCCTCTGGTTTACAGAAACATACAAGCAACAAACTGGATTGTGAACCTGTTTAAGTGAACAAATTGCCAGCTGAAATCATTAAGTGCCTGAATTTTAGCTCATCATTTTAGTTCCACTTTATAGTCAAGACAAAGAAATAGGCATCCCTGAAAGGTCATTTATCTCATCTTGAGGTGTCTGGTTTTTTTTTCAGTGGTATAAAGGGATCCAATTTTGAGTTAGACAGGTGAGGCCACACCTCGAGTCCTGTGTTCAGTTTTGGGCCCCTCACTCCAGGAAGGACATCGAGGTGCTGGAGCATGTCCAAAGAAGGGCAACAAAGATTGTGAGGGGTCTGGAGAACAAGTCCTACAAGGAGCGGCTGAGGGAGCTGGGGTTGTTTAGCCTGGAGAAGAGGAGGCTCAGGGGCGACCTTACTGCTTTCTACAGGTACCTTAAAGGAGGCTGTAGCAAGGTGGGGATTGGTCTCTTCTCCCACGTGCCTGGTGATAGGATGAGGGGGAATGGGCTAAAGTTGTGCCAGGGGAGGTTTAGGTTAGATATTAGGAAAAATTTCTTCACTGAAAGGGTTGTGAGACATTGAATTAGGATGCCTACAGCTTCCTCATGAGGGGAGCAGAGGGGCAGGTGCTGATCTCTGCTCTCTGGTGACAGTGACAGGACCCAAGGGAACAGCATGGAGCTGTGACAGGGGAGGTTCAGGATCAGATATCAGGAAAAGGTTTTTCACTGAGAGGGTGGTCAGGCACTGGAACAGGCTCCCCAGGGAAGTGGTCACAGCACTAAGCCTGCCAGAGTTCAAGAAGCATTGGGACAGTGCTCTCAGGCATGTTGTTTGGTATTTGGGTGGTCTTGTGTGGAGCCAGGAGTTGGACTCAATGATCCTTGTGGGTCCAACTCAGGATATTCTATGATTCTATGATACTCTTGCTGTATGTGTGGAGATCTCCAGTTCAGCTTAGGTTTACAGTGCTCTATTTCTTACAAGGACAGTACCATGTAACGAAGGGAGGCAGAAATTTTCTCTCTTCTTGGAAATTTGCATGGGAATACTAACTACAAAGCAAGCAAATGCACACTGACCATGAACACAGTTCATGAAGTGATGAGGCCACAAACAGCCTCAGAGGAAATGATTGTTTCCCAACAAGGAGCTCATGCATTTCAAATTGCTCATCACCTGGACTTGAAATGAGTCCATGCTCCTGTTGCTTAATACTGTTGCACAGTGGTTTTGGCAACAAGACTGACAGTTTGAAGGGCTATTTGCAAAATCATACAGCATGTTAAATTTTGGTAACGTATTTTTTCCCTTCCCTGGCAAAACTACAAGAAAAAATTGGCCAGATCTTTATAGATGTGCATCTGGCTGAATGGCAAAGCCTGGCTATCAAATTTATCAGTATTAATTTATTATTTCCTGTTTTTTGCACTTCACTTAGCCAACACAAAACATTGAATCCAGATGTTGTCCTAAGAAAATCATTTTTTTTTTTTTTTCCCATGTAAGGGATGAATACATGTGCTGCTGATTTTCAGGCATTGCCTTAATTAACTTTTGACTGATTTGGTGGCATTTAGAATTTCAATTTGTACAAATACAAAAGTTAATATCTACCTGCAAGGCCAGACAGTCTGTGAATGTCTTTAGAAGGTCAGACTGAATGTCTGTTTAGCCCAGTACCTCTTCTCAGTAAATGATTTGTTGTGGATGCATAGGGAAAGAATAAAAACGAGGCAAACAGTATTATTCTGCCCTCATATTCTGTCCTGTCTTTAATTAGATGCCTTCTTGAAACTTTTGATCCTGCAAAAGAATGGAGAAAAGTTTTAGGGTAGTAGGGCATGTCAGGGAGATCTGGTGCTAACCAAGAGAGAGTTCTAGCACAAGGATTTTCTGATCGTGAATTCTTGCTTGGAACTGCCATTTTACTACACTTGTGTCAGAGTCCAATACTCTCTGACCAGGTTCTTTCAGATATTCTACATGTGGAGCGTGTATTGTTTAATATCAACTTTACATATTTGATGTTACACAGAATTTTGACTTAACAGAGTGATAGAAAATATGCTGAAGTCACAATATACATGTAAGAGTTACACTTAAATGCAGCAATTGAAATATACAGTTTAATCACAATACTAATGTGATTCTCATTCCATTCTCTGTAATATGTTGACTGTCACAACATTGGGTGTCCCCAGTTGCCAGGAAGGAATATATGGGTTGAAGCCAGCTCAAGCCCATTGCTCTTGTCAAAATTCTTTTGCTAGTTGTTGAGTTTTTATACTGTAAGTTGGGCTGAGCCATGTGCTCACTCCCCACATTCTGGTCTGGCTAAATCAGGGAGACATTCACAATCCTGTAATGAACTCAGGAAGAAACATTTACAGCATCAGTTGATCACTTAAACTGTGATTTAGTCAGTTGATCCATTCAAATTACACCACTGTTTATTTAAAACAAAGACAACCCTCCACTCCCCTCTGTATTGAAATAAAGTCAACATCTTTGCAAGTGCTGTGGTCAGCCATACCCTACATTATTTCCTGAGCTCCACAGGCACATTGCCCTTGCCTATCTCCTCTTAGACTTCCCTTGTAGAGGTTTATTGGCCACTCACAATTTCTTATGTTCTTACACTTCAATATAGGCAATGACCGCTGATTCCTGTCAGAAACAGGATACTGGACAAATTGGACAGTTGGTCTGATTGGTGAGAAGATTTTTGTATATATTAAAAGTAAAGTCATAGAATCACAGAATCATAATACAATTCCAGCTGCAAGGTACTTTGGGCAATCTCTAGTCCAATGTCAAGACAGCTTCAGCTATGAGATTAGACCAGGTTGCTCAAGTCTTTATCCTGTTGGGTCTTAAAAACCTCCAAGGATGGAGACTACACAGTCTCTATGGGAAGCGTGTTCCACTGCTTGACTATTCTGACAGTTAAAATGTTTCTTCTTATATCCAGTACGGCATGATCAATTTATGTCTTTCATTCAATTTATGTCTGTTGTCTCTTTTCCTCCCGCTGTGCACCACTGTGAAGATCCCATATTGACCTTCTTGATGAAGAAGCTGAAATCACTCCAGTTGATTGATGTTTTCCTTGCCAAGGGTGGTGGGAGGTTGCCAGGGAAAACTGTTCTCCATATTCTAGATGTGGCCTAATGAGGAGCAAATAACAGGGAACAGTCACTTCCCTTGATCTACTGGCCATGCTCTTGCTCATACAGCTTAGGTTCCTGTTGACCATCCTTGCTGCCAGAGCACACTGCTGATGCACATTGAGCTCACTGTCCACTGGGGGCTCTGAGCCCTTTTCAGCAGAGCTGCTCTCCAGCTAGTCAGCCTGTAAGGAATTCTTCCTCCCCAGGTGCAGGACTTTACATTTGTCCTGGTTGAATTTCATAAGGTTGGCCCATTCCTCCAACCTGTGCCTCATTCCTCTGTACATCAGTCCTGCCCTCAAGCGTATTGACTGGTCCCCCAAAATTTGGTGACATCTGCAAACTCAATGAGAACACACTCTTTCACCTCCTGCAGGCCACGGATAAAAATGTTCAACAGGAAGATTGGAGGATATACCCATGCAGTACTCTGCTTGTTGCCAGACTCCAGGTAAGGTATAACAAATTAACCCTGTTGGGAAGAGGCTGTATATGTAGACCAAACCATTTGGAAGACTTTCAAAAGGGAAAATAATGTGAGACTGAATGTTTGTACTATGGCACTGTACTATACTGATGATAAATCACCTGCATGGGACTTTGTTCTAAAGAAGCAGTCACCAAATTAGAGCACTTTTCACAATTTCTGTATTATCTTTCTTATTTCCTGGGCACACACAAGTGCATGATATTTATTTCACTTGGGGGTATACATAGCATCAGACATTTTATTTTATTTTATTTTATTTTGGGAGCCTAACAATTGTAGTGTTGAAAACAACAGAGAACATGAAAGAAAGAATAACAAAATGGATATTGTTCTTTATTTGAAGATCAGTTGTTTCTAAGTACCTGGAATGTCTAGTATATAATTAGCTGTGCTTTAGTGGGCTAAGCATAGAACTAGGAGTAGCACTGTAGTGATAGTTTTGATTATGTCATATGATGTTTCTTTATTTGGAGTATTACCTTAATGAAACAAATAACAAAAGTTATGTATTTGTGAAAGATGTTAAAATGCATGCTTAAAAAAAACAGAGAGAAAATTGAAGATAGTTTAACTTTTTATCGTTGTTACTATTTATTATTTATTTATTATAAACCGCTTACAGGCCAGAAAAGTGCCTCAGCATTTTTCAGTATTTTGTACTAAATTATTAATATATTTTCTGTCAAGAAGCTATAGATTTCAAAAATACACTACATTGTGGAATTAAAGATTTTTTTAAACAGGCAGAAAGATGAAAGATTGAAGTACTTTTATCCCAAATTGTGATTAGAAAGGAAACAAAATAATTTTATTGAAGCAGAAGACTTTGATAACTCTCTTTGTTGTTATTTAAGAGGGGAGAGTCCAGTTTTTCACAATGCTTGTGCTAGATGAACAGTGCTTTGCCAGATTCTTGATAGCTATCTGGGCTTTGGTTTTTCAGTTTTGAGGTCAGAGCATTAACACATTTGCATTATCAAAAGAAAGAAAACTTGTTGGGAATCCCAATATATATTTCATCTGGTTTAAGGCCTTAATCCTGGATTCTGAATCCTATGTGGTTTTAAGAGTATTAATACAGATTTATACAAAATGGCTTGATACTGCATGTGTAAGCACTTTCCACCAACATCAGAAAGTTAAATAAAAAATAAAATAAAATGTAGATCAAGGTTAACAGAGCCTAACTGCTGGAGACCTGGGGAGACTGGATGGCTGTCTGAAATAACTGCATTGCTTTTTTGCTATTGTTCCAGAGATAGCTTTCAATCAAGGGTCTATTAAAATATTTTTTTATAAAAAGAATATAGGAAGAATCTCTCTCAAAGTCTGTTTTAATTTTTTTTTTTTTTAAACTTTCTCTAGCAATTGATGCACCTGAACACCAGACACTCTCTTTTGTCCTTAAAAACTACTTCTGCTACGTGCCTGATTCAGGGCAGATGGGAATAGTTGGCACAGCAACTGGCTAAAATTCAGATACTCTATTTTGTGTAATAAACCCTACATAATGATATTTCTATATTTGGTTTTGAACCAAATCATGCAGAAACCAATTTTACTAAATTTCCCATGAACAGAAATCCTGAAGAAAAAAAGGCATTTTCCCCAGTAGCCCCTATCAAGTAAAATAAATGCACCAGGACCTGCAGCTGCTAAGCAAAAATCACATTCTTGAGGGGGTCAAAAGGTTAGGGAACAAGCTGGCTTAAAAGTCGGGAGATCTTAGAATCTTTGGCCAAAGGACAATCTGCCCAGTGGGGCTCCCTATAATCACATGCCGTTGATCCAGCAGCTGCTAGAGTGGAATTAACATTCTTGTCAGGTTGACTACTGCTGCTAGCCATGTAAAATTGTCACAACTGTCCATTTCAACATTTACATGCCAAGAAACCTTGAAAACCCATGAGCCTGGACTTGGTATAGAGCTCTCAAAGCTGCTAGTCTCTTCCTGCAGACTCAAAAGCTAAAACCTATTTAGAGGTAGAGCTCAGCAATTGGGATCAGAGTCTGAAAACCTTGCTACAACAAACTATCCTGGCACCATGGATAATGAGATTTCACTTACAGGGGAAAAAACATCATATCTAAATTACTGTACTCTTCAGAGAGCCTTGGTTTGTCGGTCATTAACAGCAGATCAAGAATTCTGTCAGATTTGGTAGAAATTCCTCCAGTTCAAGATATTTAAGGAGAGCTATTTCAGGTAAAATGAAAAGGTGTTTTCTGATAGAGCTCCATTTTACTGAAAAAATTCTGAATAGATTAAATTTGCACTTTAAATTAGAAATTACAGCAAAAAGGCCACTTTTCACATATCACCTCATTTTTTCATACTTCATAAAGTATTCAGTGGTTGCAACTCTGAGTTGTCATCAGAACAAGCAGTTTGGATGTCAAGGTGCCTAAATCTTAGAAAAATACTGAGAATGAGTTAATGAGCTAGCTGTTGCCACTCAGGATGTTGGGTTATAGCCCATTCCAAGAAGATAGGAGCTCAGTATTGGTATTAGTCAAACAAACAAAAACAAACAAGCAAAACAACAAACCCCAAAATAAAATAAAAACCAACCAACCAACCAAACAAGCAAACAAACAAAAGCCCCACAAAACCAACACCCAAATGTTGGGAAATATTAACACTGGAATAGGGAATTAAACCAAGAGCACCATTATGCCATTGTTTTGAAATCTGTTATGTCTACATCTTGAATACTCTGTTGTTCTGTTTTTTCCATCCCAGTAGAGTTATGGAAGACCATGAAAAGTTCAGAAAACAACAAAGATTATGAAAGGCATGGAGTGGGTTTTAAGAAAAAATTTGACAAGAAAAAGCAAAGCTCTTTAGTTTGCAAAGTCAAAAATCATAGAATCATAGCATATCCCAGGTTGGAAGTAACTCACAAGGATCAACCCACAAGTCCAGATTATGGCTGCATATAGGACTACCTAAAATTTCAAACATATATCTGAAAGCATTGTCCAAACACTTCTTGAACTCTGGCAGGCTCGGTGCCATGACCACTTCCCTGGGGAGCCTGTTCCAGTGCCCAACCACTCTCGGTGAAGAACCTTTTCCTAGCATCCAGCCTGAACCTTATGCAGCTTCATGCTGTTCCCTCGGGTTGTGTCACCAAAAAGATCTGCACTGTCCCCCTCCCCTCGTGAGGAAGCTGTAGGCTACCATGAGGCCTCCCCTCAGTCTCCTCTTCTCTGGGCTGAACAAACCAAGTGACTTCAGCTGCTCTTCATACATCTTCCTCTCCAGACCCTTCACCATCTTTGTAGCCTTCCTTTGGACACTATAATAGTTTTATGTCCTTCTTACATTGTGGTGCTCAAAACTGCACACAGTACTCGAGGTGGGGCCACACCAGTGCAGAGTAGAGCAGGACAATCGCTTCTCTTGGCCGGCTCCCCCAGTCTGTACATATATCCAGGGTTGCCCTGTCCTGGGTGCAGAATCCAGCACTTGCTCTTGTTAAACTTCATGCAGTTGCTGATTGTCCAGCCTTCTAGTCTGTCAAGATCTCTCTGTAAGTGCTCTCTACCCTCAAGGGAGTCAACAGCTCCTCTTACTTTGGTATCATCTATAAACTTACTTAGTATGCATTTGAGCCCTCCATCCAGATCATTTGTAAAAACATTGAAGAGAACTGGGAACCCCAGGGGAACCCCACTAGTGACTGTCTGCCAGCCTGATGTAACCCCATTTCCTATAACTGTTTAAGCCCAACCCATCATCTAATTGTTTATCCCTAACATTATGTATTTGTCTAGCTGGATGCGGGATATTTTGTCCAGAATGGTACTGTGAGATCAGAATACTGAGTATCTCAGATACTGTGAGAGAGTATCAAAAGTTTAGCTGAAATTCAAAAAGATTACATCCACTGGCTTCCCTTTGTCAACTAGGCGGGTGACATTGTCATAAAATGAAATTAAATTAGTTAAACAGGACTTTCCTCTCATGAACCCATGTTGGCTATGACCAATGACTGCATTGTCTTTCAAGTGTTTTTCAGTAATGCCCAGAATAATCTCCAGAATTTTACCAGGCACTGAAGTGAGACTGACAGGCCAGTAATTACCAGGGTCTTTCTTGCCCTTCTTGAAAACTGTAACAACATTTGCCAGCTTCCAGTCAACTGGGACCTCTCCAGATTCCCAAGACCATTGAAAAACAATTGAGAGAGGTCTTGTAACAACATCATCTGTCTCTTTCAGTACCCTGGGATGAATTGCATTGGGTCCCATAGACTTAGGTGCATCCAGCTGGAGCAGCAAATCCCACACAATTTGAGAGTTGGCTGGGAGTTTATCATTCCTGTAGTCACAGTCTTCAAACTCGGGTCTCCTGGGGTCCCAGGGCCCATCATCAATGTTAAAGACAGAGGCAAAAAAGGCATTAAACATCTCTGCTTTATCTACATCCCTATTTGTGAGGTGACCAACCTCATCAAGTAATGGACCAAATAGATAGGGAAAGACAGGGAAGGGAGGCATAAAAAAGATATATAAAATCCTTGGTATCGTGGAAAGGATAAAAAAGGCATTGAAAGATCACTTTCCCTACCAGTATAAGAGCAAAGGGATAACAAATCAAGCTAGTAGAAGCCAGGTCCAGAAGAGAAGTCATGTAACAGATACTTAAGTCAGAACTTGTTTCCACAGGATGCTGTGAATGCTCACAGTTGATGTGGGGGAGTTAATGAGGCTAAGTGAGTTCAGGAAGCGAAATCAGTGGAACATTGTATTAGGCTTAGGTGGCAAAGTTTTGATATTGGGGGCTGCAGGGGTGGCTTCTGTGACAAGAGATCAGGAGCTGCCCCCATGTTGAACAGAGCCAGTTCCACCCAACTGCAAACCAGACCCACCACTGGCGAAAGCTGAACCCTCTGTGATAACATATTTAAGATAGGGTAAAAAGATGTGCAGCAGCTGGAAGAGAGAAGAGTGAGAAAAATGTGTGGGAAATAACCCTTCAGACAACAAGGTCAGTGAAGAAGAAGAGGGATGAGGTGCTCCAGGTGCCAGAGCAGAAGTTCCCCTGCAGCCAGTGGAGAGGCCCATGGTGGAGCAGGCCGTCCCCCTGCAGCACATGGGGTACCATGGTGGAGCAGATCTCCACGCTGCAGCCCATGGAGGAGCCCATGGTGGAGTGGGTGGATGTGGCCTGAAGGAAGCTGCAGATTGTGGAGAGCCCACGCAGGAGCAGCCTCCGGGCTGGAACTGCAGCCCGTGGAGAGGAGCCCATGGTGGAGCAGTCTGTTCCTGAAGGACTGTACCCTGTGGTGTGCTGGTATGGCATCTACGCAGCCCAGAGCTAAATGGGCTCTGGGGCGCACACAGGGAATGGAAAGCAGGTACAAAGTGTTGGGGGACAGGGAGTCCGCTGCTAGGTCCATGCAGCAGCCATGGCTACATGGTGCACACTGCACAGGGAGGCTGCAGGGGGCTCTTGGCTCCTCTTCAGACGTTTTTTTTTGCTCATTTGTCTGTTGCAAGGGGTCGTTCATGGCATTAATCCTCCCAACATCTTTGAGAGAGCTGATATGCAAGGCACAGCACTGCTTAAGGTGCTAAATACTGTCTGGTCAGTCTGGCATTGCCTGGTCACCCAGGCTAACAATAACAGTTTGTTTTCTCAAGCTCAGTGACACACAAACACTGCCATACTGCATCCTTTTTTTTTTTTTTTTTTTTTTTTTTTTTTTTTTTTTTTTTAGCTGAAGAACTTGTTTTCAAGTTCTTGAAGAACTGCAGCCAGGGAAGTACCCACATTGGAGCAGTTTTTGAAGGACTGTATCCTGTGGGAGGGGCCCCACACTGGAGCAAGGGAAAAGTGTGGGGAGGAAGGAGTGGCAGAGACAGTGTCAGGAGCTGACTGCAACCCGCATTCCCCAATCATGAAACAAGGTTTTTCTTAAGTTTATCATCTAATATGCTGATCTAAACATTCATAATACAGGAATATTTCTTCATTTATTGGCTCTCTAATTAGCTTATGAAGCAGGCTAAAATTTAATAGAGGTGTGATCACCAGTTCTCCTCCTTAGTACAAAACCTTGTTACCAGAAAAACAATGTAATTTTCAGTCTGGAACTTTGATAACAAGAAAAGGCTTTCATTGTTTCCTTAAGAACAAACTGTTAAGATCACTGTGCAGTTGTATATGTTACAGTTTCTGAAGCAAGAACTATGTGATCTTCTTATTGTTTTTCTCTGTGGACTGCATCATGTATAGTGTCTTTATTTACAGTAACCCACTTTACAATATGTTTACTTCTTTAAAACATATGTTTCATTAATATTTTCATTAGAAGGTTCCAGATAATTTGCATCAGGAGTCCCGCTTTATTTTATGCATGGTGAACAAGATCAACATATAGATCATAAACAATGGTGTTATTCAGTCTGAAGAAATATGGGATTTTAATTGCATTGTAGAGAAGAAACTTAATATTTCCTGTCATCTGTTCCACATATTTCATTCTATTGTTCTTCTGAAAGGTTAAGTCTGGAATGTCACATCTGCAAGGACACCCGTGACCTTGCTTGGCATACAAGGTCTTGAAAGATGGAAGCAGGAAGATGGAAGAATGCTTCCGTGAGTATCCAAAATAGATTATTAAGAACTTATCCCAACATCTGAGTTCCCTAAGGCATCAGTGTTAGGTACACATATACACAGAAGGTTTAGCATTTAAAAATATACGGAAACATTTCCAAATCAATCCCCAATGACTCTTAGAGCTTCTTTCCTTTTTTTTTTTTTTTTTTTTTTTTTTTTTTTTTTTTTGTGGTTTTTTGTTTTTAAAAT
>VXAA01002801.1:0-18372 GCA_013399115.1 Anseranas semipalmata | reverse complement strand
TTTTTTTTTTGTTTTTTGGCAGTCTGTTGGATTTAACAATTTGGAGTTAGTAGCAAGATTTTTTGTTGTTGTTGTTTTGTTTTATTTTGTTTCTTTAATTATTCATATCTTAACTTTATAGAATTCTTCAGAAACAAACAAACAAAAAAGGATGATTTTTCTGAATATTGGTATCTCTGGGAACTTTTTGTGATGAAAGAAACTATATATATTTTATGCATATCTCATCTTTACAACCCCCTTGTTTGTGAACACTAATGGCATTCCTTAACTCTGAAACTTTTTGAAAAAAAATTGACGGGGGTTGTTTTAGGGGATTCTGATATTTAGCTGCTTCATTTTTTTCTTGAATAAGTTTCAAAACAAATAACCAACAAAATAGGAAAACTCTTCACCAGATGAAAAAAAAAAATAGTTAAAATGGGAGCTTGGAAGCAACAGCCTATTCNCCTGTCACAGCTCCATGCTGTTCCCTCAGGTCCTGTTGCTGTCACCAGAGAGCAGAGATCAGCGCTTGCCCCTCCACTCCCCTCGTGAGGAAGCTGTAGGCCGCCATGAGGCCTCCCCTCAGCCTCCTCTTTTCCAGGCTGAACAAACCAAGTGACTTCAGCTGCTCCTCATATGTTTTTATGTTTACTAATGTTTGACAGTTGTACGTTAAGTCCCTCAACTCCACTTTTTTTCTGCAAGTCTAGCTGCTGGTCAGACTGTATCTCTTCTCATGTATCATGACTATTCAGTTCTCTGCAATGCAATTAAAACCTCATCTTTCTTCAGACTGATTAAATCTTGCAACATCTGTGAGGGAAGAAAGGAATGTACAAACATTCTCCTTTTCTTGACACAGATAGGAGGCACAGACTAATAAAATGCAAAATACTCAAGTGGTTGCTAAATGTTAAGTCCTATTCCAATGAAAAAAAAAAAAGTGTTTCTGTTCTTTGCTGCTTGGAGTTCTAAGGGATTTTAGTAAGATCAGTGATCAAGCTACTCTGAAGAGCCAGAAAAAAACATAAGTTTTCAGACTTTAAGGCCAAAGTGGATTGCTCTTCATACATTTAAAAAGATGCAAGACAACAGTGAGACAAGCTGTAATTAAAGGGCCAGATATTTTCTGGAAAAGAGTAGAGGAGTTTCTCACCACCTCAGGAAAAAATGTGTTCATAATCACTTAGGCTGTAAATTCAGAAGGCCAGATTGATGTTGCAGGCAAAACTAAAGATCAGTTATGAAAGGCCACATGGAAATAGAATTTAAAATGTTTTTTCTTTTTCATGCTACTGTGAATCATAGACCTGAAACTGTGTTAATTCCAGCAGTCACAAAAGACACTCAGCTGCTGTTTCATGAAAGTCTTATGTCAAAGAAAAAATGACACTTTTGATGGTGTGCCCTTCTTTAAAAAGGTGAAAATACCAGTTAAAAGTCACCAGCATTTTGCCAGTGAGCTATGAAAGTTTCATATTGTGTGCTCTCCAAGTTCCTTGTGTGTTATGTCTTGCTCTCCTAGGTGACAGATTCTGGTAGGGGAAAATCTTTTCTTGCATGCTTTTTACACTCCAAACTTGCCTGGGAGAACATAGTTTTAAAATATTTTTGTCGCTGTTCTTGATTTCTAAAATGACTATGCAAGTTGTGTACTTTTACCTATTCTAAGAAAGTAGTACTGGAAGATAACAAAAAAAGACTCATAGACTTTCCTGCAAGTTTAAACATATTTTGAACTTCATAAGCAATTACTGTGACAGGACTTTGCATTTTTCAGTCTATGAGCTTCATTAAGCTTTTTTTACTTACAAAAACCCAAACACTTAACCCCATGAAACTTACAGAAATGATGTCGTATAAATGTTTATTATTTCTCTTACCCTTAATTGCTTGTGCTTATTCACTGAAACACAGTTAATGTTATTCTTTGGAATAATGAGAGACAATGGACTCTTGTTACATACCTTTATACCTAAGTAATGAAAACCTTGGTGGCTTTGTGAGATCCATGCTTGTGGTGTCATTGGAATACGTAGGAGACAGTTGCTGCTGTCTACAAAAATTGTAAGTGCACATATTTCAGTAGCATTCTTTCTTGTTAAAGAAGAGAGAATTATTGTAGTGACACACCTCCATGCATATAACACAGTTAAGATTATATGATTTGATGTAAGGCTTTGTGTAAAATGTTTCTGCCTTTATCTGTACTTCAGCCAGAAGCAGCTGGAGCAATAACTTTGTCACATTAAATCCTTACAGAAGCAAAGTTTGCTCTTGTTTAGCTGTCTTAAATTTCAGCATAGAAAAAAAAAAAAAACTTTTGCTCTAAACTACATTTTTTTTCTCTGATCCTGATGCAATTCAAATAATATGTATCATTTTTTTCCTTGAGATTACATGCTTTTAAATTTTCTTCACGCATAGCTCTATGTCCAGAATGAGGCTAAAAAGCTCTATGCTTTTTGACATATATGGTTGTTCATTGCACCAACAAAATGAAACAGAGCTGATTTAAATAACATTATTATAGTTTTCATTTAACTCTGGACATAGCAAAGAGAAGAGATCCGTGATCTCTATCTCTGTCACAGAAAAATTGTCTCCCGCAGAGCATGTACGTCTTGCTTGAATGTTTGCTAAGCTTCTATTTCAAGATATTTTTCCACATAAGTGATTGTTGTGTTTGCCAAAGGGATGTAGAACAAATGAGAAAGGAGGTGGTATGTGTGTAAATTGAAGTTCCTTACACTCATAGGAAAAACAAGACTTTCCTTTAAAGCAATGGGGGTCAAACTTTTTCTTAATAAGGGTCACTATTAAAGGGAGAAACTGCTACATGGACAGTTCCTTCCCGTTCAGGATTGCAAGGCCCACTTCTCTTCCTGTTTACTTTGATTAAACAGACCTCTGATAAATGCATCTATGATAAATAAATATTGCAAGATACTGTCTTTATTTTTAGTATCTTTTACTAATATAAAACAGTTACACAGTTCTCCAGCACTTTCTGAATTTGCTCTTGACCCTCAAGTACCTGAACATACCCTTATGCCAGGACATGCAACACATTTCAAGCTGTAAGAATGTAGCTCTGATAGCAATAGCGACTTCACCTCATTAGAGACATTTTCAACAAACAACAAACAAACAAACAAAACACAGACAAACAATTGTGTCTTTTATTCAAAGGACCACCATGTGGGACTAAAAGCTTAGTTTGGATGCAGCAGGTTTGCTCTAGGCTAACTCTGAAGAACACATGTGAACCACCCTACAAAATTTGATCTGGAGAACAAAGGTAAGTTGTTGGGACAAATGCATTTAGCAGCACATATTTGCAGCCAGTGCATAGGGATTGGTGAAGGGAAGGTCCTCTTAGGATGAAATTTCAGTCCATTGCCATATAGGTGATAATGATGTAAAAATATTTATTAGCAAGTTTTGTGGATGATGGGCTTTGGTGTAATAATACATGAAGAAAAGGAGAGGTTATTTGTGTGCAATTGGAATAATCTGTGTGAATGGCCAAAGTGGGAACCATTCACCAAGACTGACTATAGTCTAGTGTGGTGAATCCCCCCCTCTGAGATTAATTAGTCTTCTACTCTGAACTGTTCTCTGGAGGATACTATCATACGATCTTCCTCTACTGACTACAAGGGACCCTAGGGAAATTAGCCTTTATAGACTAAAATTAGCCTTTGGAAATACATTCCCTTTCCCTGGTCTGACAAATATCTACATATCTCTGATGTGAAAAATGCATATGCTTGTAGAACTTCTTGCAAAATATTGCTTGGGAAAAAAAGGACTCTTTGATTTCCACTGCACATGAAATATGCCTGATTTGGAATATGTGAGAAGCAGAGCTACTCTCTGGTCTAAGGCATAATGGTAAAACCCTCTAAAAAGTGAAATCAACAGGATGGATAAGAGCCAAGCAAAAATATATCACAAGAAAATGCAGATCATTTATCGTCCCTTAGTACATGTACTTGGAGGAAGCCTATTTGTGAAGTCCTAGATTTGCACATATAATTAGTGTTGCTTCTGTTTTTCCTAACTATCAGATAAGGAAAACATGCCATCTAACACTACATAGTCAAAACCTGTATGGATTTTGTCACTTTGTCACCTCTTTGTCAGAGAACCTGTCCCTTTAACTTAATGGGCAGGCATTATTTTTCCAGAAAAAGCAGGAGCCATTCACCTTTTATGAATTCTTTTGGATCTGTGGCTAACAGATGCAGTGTTCCCAGATTATTCCACAGAACAAGGACCAAGTATTTTTCCTTTTACGTAGAGCATTCTATGTCATCATTTCAGATTTTACATATTTCCAGCAGATCTAAGACCATTAAACAGCAAATCTTTTTGAAACAAGGCAGTGCAGATTCCAAGTAACGTGTTTTCCGACTAAGGGTGATTTTTTTTCACGTGGAGCACAGAAGAATGTTTTACCATGGATTTTAAAACCTTTGACAACAGGGAATTAAGGAAATAGTGATTAAACATTACATAGGGTGATGTCAATGTTAAAATATGAGGAATTCAAGTCCTTTTTGCTCACTGGTGTATTTGGGTAAGTTGTAGTTTTCCTAAACCAAATTTATAGGTCCTGAACTGAAATAAAAGAAATCAAAAATTTCAAAATTAGTGTGGTCATTCAGTGCATACAGTAACATAACATATCACTTGCAAATTATGTCACTTTCCTTTAAGTTCTTTCCTCCAAGGAACATCTATTGAAATAATACCAGTCTACAATTGTTTAGATATGGACTTCAATAATTTATCTGCTTCACAAATGCAGGGATTTCCATAAAGAAAAAAAAAAAAAAAAGAAAGGAGAGGACACTGTACATGCAAACACACAAAAATTCCTTGTTATTATTTTATTGCTTTTTTAAAAAAATGCAAGTATCCTTACTTTTTTTTAAGATAAAATTTCTAACTATACTGTAAATAGTAAAACTGAGACATACTTTCTCCTTCGAAAATAGAAATGACATACAGAGGAATTTATTAAGGGGGAGGAGTATGTCTGTACTCGGTTTTCATTCCACCCCATCATAACCCAATCCTGACATACGGATGGTGCCTCTGTGATCTCCAGACGTCTGTTTCTTCAGAAACTGTCCTCTGCAGATTACACAGTCATTTCTGAAACATTCATAGCAAGAACAGATTTCATTTACTGAGCTTTTTGAACATAAGTGATAATATAATTTTATATTATTTAAACATAATTTCCAAAACAGAAAAAGATCATGTCTGCAGATTGATACCAGTAGCTGTAATTCCAGAGAAAGACTGCCTGTGAGAGCCAATAGGTATGTTTTGGTTTTATGATCATCTTGCCTAGATTCTAAATTTTCTCAATAGGTGTTTTTTGATGCACAGCAAGCTTTAAAGTGAAATACAAATTTAGGTACCTAAGCTTAGTCTTTTGACTTTTAAATATGTTGTTCATAGATACTTGAGTAAAACTTTCCAATATGACATCAAAAGGTAAATGCTGATTGAAAATTTCAAATCTTATTGTCTAATGTTTGTCAAACATGCTAATAATTGTCTTTCTCCTCTATAGATTTTCTCCCATTGAATGAGGGTACCTAATTTAGAGACTTGGCGTGGAAGTTGCAGATTTGATACCTAAATTGCTCTACTTGGTATTAAATTGGTCTAATGATGCAGCCCTTGATTTCACCAGCATATAAAAATGCAGAGAAAGATGACAGCATCATATCTCTCTGCTAATCTCCACTCTAGAACTGGAGGTTTTAAGTAGTTATCAACAAGAAAGTCAGAAGGGCTTACAGGAAATACCTTATATGGAAGCCTCATGGTTTTCTCCTGTATTTTTTTCCCCCCTTAGACTTCTGACATAGGTAAACTGTTGTTATTCTTGAAAATCAGATATACTTACAGGCATCTAAATTAAGACTTCCTTTTTTAACATTTTTTCCTCCCATGTACCTAATAAAAAGCTGGACAAGAACTGTACAGCACATGTACTGCTGTTTTGCTAATGCTAGAAAGGAGATAGTGAGATCAGGAGGTGGACAGTTACTTTACTATATGAAAAGACAAGTAAATGTAAATTCAGGCTCACATTTGTGGTATTTTTGTGTTATATATTCCCAAGGAGACCCATTCCTGTCCATCTTAAAGTCCAATACTGTAAACAGTTAAGTTCTTCTCATTAATAAGAACAGTTTAAAGGCATTTATGAGCCCACAGGTTAGTTTAAGGCATTTCTGTTATTTTTTTCTCTGCTAGCTTTTGTGTCAGTGAAACAAACCAAAAGTAGATGTTGAAGAGGAAAAACAAAATCTGTGTATCAGAAAAGCAAAATGGCTATCCACCATCATCTTCAGTGTATAAAACAGGTTCATGTAACTTGTGATCAGTACAATGCCATGGCTTAATGTACAATTAAAAAAATAAATCACATCCAGCACAAATCACCTCTGTACAACTGTGCATTCAATTTCATAAAACAAGCCAGAGACACAGCATGAGGTTAAACATATCTAAATATTAGTAAATTACACACATAATTAAACACAGATTTGACTTCAATTACTCTTATTTTTTAAGACATACAATACTCAAGAGAAAGTAATATTCAAATGTAGGGAAAACAACAACAACAACAACAAAAATCAAAAGAGCAGGTTTTCTTATTTCAAGACCTTAACCTTCAAAAACAGCCACTTTGGAAATCTTGATTTAAGCTGTATCATTCTGTCTTTTTGTAACATTGTCTATTTAAGGAGACTTATGCTCATAAAACAATCTAATCTAAGTGAAACATTTCAGGAACAGACTTCAATAAATCATGATGTTTGCTTTCTATAGCCTTCCTATGCTTCAAATGTTTATAGAGTCTTCTCACTTTGCTATTACTTGATAAGAGGATTCTGGGAATGCCAAGGCAAAAGAAATATTTCTTTGACTTTTATGAGGTGATTGACTCACCTTAAGTAAGTTTAAAAAAGACAAAAAAAAAAAAAAAAGCTTTAAGTAAATACAAAAATAGAAAACAAGTGCATTGAGAATGTAAAGTATTTTGGAGAATATTCAGCCACTGTTAACCAAACTTCACCTTGCTCTCTAGTCACATAATCATAGTGTATTTCCACTTTACAATGTGTTTTATTTTCAGCTGAATAAATACATGTTTGTATTTGTAATGCATTTGTTTGTAATACGTGGCTGTTTTAAACCAGAAACTCCTATATTGCTTCATACATACAGAAAGAGATTAACTTTTTTTCTTTTCTTTTTGTTCAGGTTTGAAGACTTCTGCTGTTCATATTTGTACACTAATGTCATCTGAATCTTCTTCCCTTTCTACTTTTCTCTATATATTTTCTGTATGTAGCCCTATGATTCATGTTTTGGCTGTCTTTTCAAAATTATGAAATGATAGTATCCCTTTAAAAAGATCATTAAGGCCTGATTATAACAGCATAATTAAAAACAAAGACTTCATCCCAAGTGCAATGGGTTTGATTTTAATGGGACTACTTACAGAGTAGTACCACTTCCTAAGCTGAGTGCTGTGTTACACCATATATTGTTGGACTGAAACTGATGAAGGTATGAAGTAAAGGACTACTTCTAAATCAAGGTAATCTCATTTTGACTGTTATTAAGTGAACCTAGCATCTGGCCAGGCCAATATTCTAAGTCAAAGTCCTTTGAAAGGGTGGCTCAAAAATTTCAAAGTGCAATGTTGTGCTAAAATCTCCACATGTATTAGCTTATTTTTGAAATCTCTGATTTAGTGTTTATGCAGAAGTAACATTTATCTTCAACATTTGGTAAGCCAAAGATGATGCTTAAACTCTAACTTCCATAATTGGCACTGTAGCAAACAATTTAACAACATGCATAAGGAGCACACACAGAACAGTGGTACAAGCCTTCCACCTGTAATTACTTTACTCTTTCTGCAAAAAGTCTTAACCTTCTAGAGGATGCTGCCTCTTCCATAAATATTGCTGACACAGCAGAAAACAGTTGGGATTTTCTGTAAATATAAAACTCAGACAATTAACTCATGTACAACACACACGTCATCATATTCATTTGCCATTTTCATGGTGGCTTGTCCTTTCTACATTTTATTATTCATTTATGATAGCTATTATATGCCTTTCAGAGTCTATCTGGCTCTCCTGAGGAATATTTATGACTATTATAGGGCTCTTATGAGAAGACCCAACGATAGTTATTGCGGAAACTCTGTGAAATGCTACATTAGTGCAGAGATATGCTGGTACTAAAATACCTGAACTTGTTTCAAAGTATCCCTTGATGGAAATTAAAAGACAGGCTTCTTCTGGTGAGGTTCTGTATCTCCTCTAACCCCATCACCTCAGAGAACAGAGTAGTTCTGATTGGAACTTTAGTGTTCAGTGACTGCAGCTGGTGCCTGAAAGTAAGAGACTTTGGAAAAGCTTCCACTGAAAGAAACAAGAAAAAGATTATTTTTAAAGGTATTTGCTCCAGTAGTAACACAGCAGACATAAAGACAGGTGAAGATAGGTGGGCTAAAGGTGCACATTCTGACACTCAGCTACGCCTCTATTATCCTTAATCCCTCTACCTCCTTCTATTTTAAAGGAGGAAGGGTGGTGGCTTGATGTGAATCTGAATACTGAAGTACCGCACCACCTTCTGTGAAGGAAAGACTCTGGAAGGAAGAGAAAGAAATTGGGTGGGTGGTGGTGGGAGGGGAGTTCATAGGTTTTGCTGGCCTTTATCAGTGACCAATAACGATGAAGAAAACTGCTGAATCATATTTTGCTGATCCATGGCCATTAAAAACCTTTCTATGCTTGTAACCCTATTTTGGCCTCTCTGTGTAAAGAACAAGTAGACACTTCAATTTAGAACCAGGATATTTTCTGGCATGCAAATAGTTATTATAGGAGTAAATATTCTATGCTGCCAGGGAAGTAATGTGGGGAAACATCTTGGGTGGAAGGTGAAAGAAGAGAATTTATCAGTCCAGCAAAATAAATAAATAAATAAAGAAAGAAAGAAAGAAAGAAAGAAAGAAAGAAACCAAAAGGAAGAAACAAAAAGAAAGAAAGAAAGAAATGTGAAAACAATGGCTTGATATGGATACAAGATAAATATAAAACAGTTTTGGTGTGAAACTTGATTTCCCTTTATATGGAACATAAATGCCTGTGATGGGTTCATGTCCTACGAATGCAAGAAATAGATGTCATTATGCAGGGGAATTTACTCAGAGGAGCTGTGGATGCCCCATCCCTGGAAGTGTTCAAGGGCAGTGTGGATGGGGCTTTGAGCAACCTGGTCTAGTGGAAGGTGCCCCTGCCCATGGCAGGGGGGTGGAACTAGATGATCTTTAAGGTCCCCTCCAACCCAAACCATTCTGTGATTCTATGATTATCACAGCTGCTTTATACAATTGTTCCAATTGTATAACTGTTGTACAATTTACACAGTATCCTTATTCACTTTTTGGAACACAATCTTAGTGTTCCAAACTTAATTTCTCTCAGTCTCAAAAATTACCAAGTTGCTGAAAAAATTTATATTTATATTTATTTACATTGGCTGGGCTTTAAGCACTTTATAAAAGAAAGCTATGCATTGTCTTGGAATGCAATGTAATGCCATTTTGGACCACTCCATCATTTATCTTGTGTAGGAAATCTTGTGGCTATTTGAGGGAAGCTAAAGGAAAAGATTTGCAGAGACTAATCTTACAACAGGGAAGCTAGTCTCCACAGGTATCTTCCTTAATTAAAGGATAGAAGCAGATTCCACAAAGAATATGTTTCAGAACAAGAGGTTCTTAATCATCACTGGAGGTGTGTTCCTTCACTGAGGATGCCTAAGAAGATGCTACTTCATAGGTAAAAGTCAGTCTTTTTGACTAACCCTTCAAAGGCTTATCACACTTCATTACAAGAAGATCCTTTTAAAATATTTCCTGGCATGGAGTGTGTATTAGTGTTTAGGACTCTACATTTCCATTTCTTTCTTCTTTGTGGTGTATTTTCCCCTACTGCCTCCCAGTTACAGGCCAACACTTTTATACAAATTAGTAGAAAAAAAATGTTCTTTTCAGACCAGGATGAGTGTCACACCACAGGAACAAAATATTATCCACACCTTCGTGTACCCCTGACCATAAGCTGACTGGACCAGGGATTGTTTTTTACTTCTGATTCTTAGGTAAAACCCAGCACACCCATATTTAGCCAACATCAAAGAAAAAACAAACAAGGAAAAAAAAAACAACACAGTGACTTAGTAAGTAAATTAATTGAAGTCAATAATGTCAGTTTACTCTAGCTGAGGATCTGGCCCTGAGTATTTATTAAGTGTGGGATTAAGTGTAAATAAATCATATTGCACTGTTGGAGTGTATGGTAATTGGGTTATTTTGTTTTCTGAATTCCCTGGCTTTTGCTCTTCTGGTTTACTTTAATTAACAAACAGCATGAAGCTTCTCAAACCTGTCCTTGATGTTCATTCAGGATGAGGGAGAGCAAATGCCAAACTTTAACCTATAATTCATCACAAATAGTGAGATACCTTATAGGAGGTAGCAGAAAATATATTCATTCACATTTAAATTAAGTGTTTCAAATAATGATTTAATCGAAAATTAATAAGCCAGTTATTGCAGGTTAATTAAATGCCACTTGATGATTAAAAACATATTATTTATTCAGATTAACAACTATTAGGCAGTATTGTAGCCCCACACCCTGCTGTGACTTATTGCTTTAAAAGACTCTGTCAATGTATTTCTCATTTTCAGTCTTTTTTTTTTTTTTTTTTTTTTTTTTTTTTTTTTTTTTTTTTTTTTTTTTTTTTTTTTTTTTTGTACTCTGTTGCTTTTTACAACACCTTGGAAATACTATGAGAAAATAACCGAAAATTCTTAGCATAAGATTACTTTCCCCTAACATAGACTACTTGTGTCTTTTTGGTAGCAGTGTTTCTAAAAGTTCAGTTATAACAATGGTAAGGAAAACACCACTGAAATATTTCAAGTGCTATACATATCCATATGTATATAAAACAAGGAGAGCATTTGCAAAGAGCATTTGAAAAAAAAATAATAAAAATAACAGAAATGAAGGAAGTCAAATATTGACTCTGTAAGCTTCCAGAGAATTCCTCCGAATTACCCTGTGGGCCATACCCAGTTAATATTCAGTAGAACTGTACACCCATATGAGACACCTACATGAATACTGCCTTGTGGTAGTCTGGAGTGGATGCTGGAAAAATTAGCAGCACCAGCTTTTGTTTGTCATCTGCATTACAGTCTTTCTTTATCCCTATTTTCTTTTATGAAAGCCTTTTTAACAGTGCTTTAATACTTATGTTGTGCTGTGCTGATAGGTTATTTAGAATTCCTTGTAGATGAAGGATTACCATAATAGAGCAAACTTTTCATCCATATTAATGCACAGTATGAGCACCATCTTTTCCTGTCTTAAATCCAAAACAACATTAAATCAAAGCAACTGTACAAATCAGTTTTGCATGCACGGCAGGACAGCAGGGTTCACCCACCTTCAGTTTGGACAAGAAACTGCAGCCTGGCAAGTAACCTAATACAATTATTTCAGTTTGGAAATATTGCACAACTTCCATGAGGTGAGGGAAGTGGCAGCATTGTGTATTCATATACTGGTTCTTTGCTACTTTTTCTGAAATGATTTTCATCTTCCTCAATGAACTATCACTGCACTGAAAGACTATCATACAAAACACAGGCACTGATTTTCCTCCTGCCTTTTCACAACACCTCTGTGTGCTGTTACAGCATCTCTTTTTGCCTGTAGTAAAAGTTTTCTTTCCATCTTTTCTTAGAAAATATTTATGAGGGATTCCAGCACCAATTCATCCATATTTCTCTATTTAAGTGCTTTCTGGAGCCCAATTTGATAGTAGGAATTTAGAAATTAGAAAAATAACTCTGTATTACCTTTACAAAGCTACAGGATGTTATAAACTTTTGTGTTTTAGGGGTAGCTTAACCTAGATCTAGAATGCATCAGCCCACAAGTGAGCTTGAGAAATACTGGGCAGCCTCTCCCTGACTATGAACCCAGCTGTCTTAATACAGAATTTGCTATATCCTGTTCTGACATGGAACCCACATGCTTAGGCCAGCTTTGTTTAAAAGATAATGAAGAGAGGAACCAATCAAAAGATGAATTTATTTACTGTGCCTTCCATCAAAGATCTTTTCTCAAATTAAGGCAGAAAAAAAAAAACATTCTATGAGCTAGTCTGTAAATATTGTATAAAGTCAAATGTCCAGAACATAAAACACACTGTTTCTTTTCAGTACTGTGAATTGCATTGCCATTCCCATTTTGTAAAATAAATATATAAATATGTAAAAGCAAAGACAGTAGTAATGGTGTCACATTATCTGGAAAACATTTTATTCCAGCATACACAGCTGTTATGACTTCTGAGAGGGCAAGGAAACAGACAACCAAGTCCCCTTCCAATCTTCTTCTCTAAAGTTAAGGATGGCTTAATGACCACCATTCTGCTGGATCCAGTAGGTTTATAAGCAGTCCTCTAATGATATAATAGTTGAGTTAAATGCTATTTTACAGAAACAAAATCTTCCCAATCTATTGCAGGCTTTAAGAGAAAGACAAACTTAAAAAGTAAAGAGTCTTGAGAAACTCAGTTACACTAGCTTATATTCTTTCAAATTCACTGACTTTTAGTCTTGAAGAGAAGACAGTTAATACTTTTGTTTTCACAGCAGTTGAGTGTATAAGTGCTTTCTCCAGCAGTCAAGAAGGTCAAGCTTTCCTAAATGCAATAGGCAATAGAAAAAGTGTGAGCTACCACACTGAACAAGAAGGAGGACCTTTTATTGATGAAGAAGTCAGCAAGAACAGAGGAGAATGTAGTGTCACTTGTTTTACTTTTCCTTCAGATGGCTCTAGCAGGCAGCTTCAGCAACTTCTCTGATCTCTGGAGTACTCATGAAAGTGATATAAGACTGTGTGAGGATACAAATAGTATTTGTCAATAGGTGTCAGGATCTTCATATTGTTTGGGTTAAGCAGCTGAAGATATTTTAAAGTAAGGGTATTTAAACATTTAAGGATTTCCATTCGTATACAGAAATAACTGGATATTTTATACTGTCATTTTGTGTAGCTCCATGTGCCATACATCTATCTGACTCTCAGAATTTTCTTCAACTTCCCAAGACTCACTGCAAATTATAAATTGCAATCGTGTTTCCAGCAGCTTGGTATACCTCAGAGCATCCTCTACAAACCTCAGCTTGTCCTAAAACTACCGCAGCAGACATTAAAATGATGGAGCAATTAGTACACAGATCACTTGTAAAATGCATTGTGTCAATTTTATTAAAATATTAGTGGATAACGATGGTGGTGGTGGTGGAAGTGGAGGACAGAATTGTTCAAATAATTGAGAATAGATTATCATACATTTCGTTTGTACCACTTTGGATCCATACCATTAATGATTTAAATCAATACTGTTTCAAAGCTGTGAGATGGTATAAAGATAAAAATAGCTTTCAGCCTTAAAGAAGCACACATTAAAATACACTAAAACATCCTTACCTTTTATTGCTATTTAATTCAAACAAAATAATTGAATTTTACAGATATTATTCACTTTTCTCTATTTATGTTGCCTTACCATTTTGCCTTTCTCTTAGTAGAAAGAAAAACTATTAATCAATGTCACTTCTATTTTAATCATTCCTATTTTCTTGTTTTCATGTACTTAAAAGAGATTCCAGTATATTCAGTGTTTCCAACACTCAAGCAGAATACTGAAATCCAGAGGAAACAACTCATGTGGTTTTAGAATTAGTATTTTATTAGTAGTATGGCTGCATTACTGACAGCTGATAAACAAATAAGCAATTTTACAGACTTCTGCAATTTCAAAAGTACCCCATTACACTATATTCATAGTGTCTTTTTGTCCTCCTTTTGCTCTTTTTTGAAACTCTACAGCTTTCTCTCAAATTTTCTTAAATCATGCTACCACATAGCAAAACCAACCTGATTTATTTGTTTTTAGGAGTCCTGCAACTCTCTTAAGTTAATACTGTTTTAAAAATACTGAAATGAAAAGAAGAAGGGGAAACTGAGAGAGAACTCTATGAGATACTACAGAACTAAAGAATTCGGGTCCCTGATAGGTATGTGACTCTTAGCTATTAATGAACTGCCTCAAGGTGTTTTGTTACCACAATACATACTATAAGCATCAGCTGTTGCTTCATATCAGCCAGCTCATTGCTTCACCCTTTCTTCCGTTGGTGTTTCATGTCATATTGAAAAAGACAACTTGCACCATGCTACATAATAGGAAGAGGGCTGCATCAGCGCATCTGGTAGGGAAGACAAGTCTCACAATATGGAAGAAACAGAGCCATGGTAAAATGTTGCAACCTTTGGCTTAATTGAGTTCCTTCCACAGATGATACATTCACATGTCATGTTGGGCATGTGAGGGAGTCAGGAATTGGAATTGGTGTTGCAGGGCTCCAGCTGTGTGAAATGTGGCCCTTCTCTGTTTTGCTAAGTAAGCTTGGAGACTTCATTATGCTATAGCTGCACCTGAAATATTCTGATTGGTGAACCAGAGAGATCAGAGGCAAATGTTCAGGAGCCGAGCATCTCATCTCATCTCATCTCATCACAGGAATGAAGAGAAGGACAAAATATCCACAAATACGAGGAGGTTAATGTACAGGGGATAAACAGGTACTGGGATGTGCAGCAGTCAGGAATGGCAGGGAATCTCTAACCAAAAAGTGTGAAGGAAGTCAGGATCCTGGAGGCAGGTCTGGTTTGCCTTCTTAGAAGACAGAAACATAGAAACAGTGTGGGGATGTAGATGAGGAGGGATGAGAAACATTTAGCTTCAGTTTGGGGAAAATGTAGAGATGGCTAATGGCTTTAGTCCACATGAAAACGCTGTGTGCAGGAAGGACAGGACTGCCCATAGAATGTATAGTTCCCTTTCATTTCTCTGTAACCCTCAGCCTACAGAGATTTTTGCAGAGACTGCTGAAACTACATGAGAAGCTAAGAAAATCCTGAGAGGCAAAGTAGTGAATGCTTCAGTTACAGTCTTCCCTTCTTTTAGCAGCCTATTTTTGTAAGACTGTAGGACAAATAAAGATATTTGTGAAATGCAATTGAAACTCACCAATAGGCTGAAGCACTGGTGTGGCTGGATTTGGAATACAGACATACCCAGAGCCACATGCTGGGATCTCATATGCCATGTATGCTAAGAAACCAAGATAAAAGGGAAAGAATGAACTCCCGCACAACAAATTAAATGTCTTTTATATATATATATATATATGTGTACAATCAATAAGAAATGCTATGAGAGGCAACTACAGTAAAAATATTTTTAAAATATTTAAAATAAAAGGATTTTAGTTTGCAATAAAAACAGTTTTTCTTTTTCAAATGCCTCCATCAAAATGAGTTATTTCAAAAATATTTATTGGAAGACACATTCTTCAGGGGGAATTTCACCATTCAAGGTATTTCTTTCAGCTCTAGTGAAAGTATTTCTATTAATTGACATAATTATGTATAATCAATTTTTATTTAGATTTTTGTTTAGTTATTTTTGTTGGGCTATTTGAGTAGCATTATTTGGATCTGATTAATTAGGGAGACTTAGATTCTCCACTAAGAATACTAGAACTGCATATCAGTATTAAATTGCAAGTTCATTGTTTTTTAGCCAAAGGCTTTAAAATTGTTCCTCCTATAATCATTAAGCTAGATTGATATAGAGTCCAACAGACCTATCTATCTGGAGTACAGCTCACAGGGAGGCTGCACAACCAAACAAAAATATCCAAAGGAGGTGGCAATTCAAAAAATTGTTCAAAATATATTGCTACCAAAATAAATAATATCTGTTACCAGCAAAACACTTTGATCCAGAGCAACTGATATTTTTGCATATGTGGGCAAGAATGATTTTTTTTGTGTACAGCAAATACTGTGACCAAATTGATGTCTTCCACTACAAATCCTCTCTTGATTCACTTCTACCATTTTCCTACTGACACAGTTTTGTTCTTGAGCTTAATTGAATCTCATGTCTGCAGCCTTGGCTGCTCTTCTGCTCCTTAACTTTTTTTCTCCTGTCTCTAATTTTCTCTCTGCATAGGTTTTCTTACAACTCCCTGCACTTTCTCTCTCCCTGTGGCTCACCTTTATTTCTCTAAATCTCCTGCTTCTTCTCCCGTTAAAACAGTGAAGTTTCTTAGCTGCTGTCTTCTACTTCAGAAGCACATTGTGGTGACCCCCTCTCACCCTAGCACCACTTGACCATACTCTTCTTCCTTGCAGTAACATTTCCATCCACAGAAGAGCAGTTATAATAACACCAAACTATTATTGTATATTTCAATGAACTCTCCTTTCACAAAGAAAAAAAAATCACTGTACCAAAAATATTATGCTTCAATGCTTTCCAGATGAAACATTTTCATCTTTTAAAGCATTCTTTAAAGATTCCCTTTGATTTCATTTCAGACTTACAAGCTCAAAATAAAATTCTAAATGAAATCTTTTGTTTTAAGATAACAATAATGCTCAATTTATTACTTTTTAGTATGTTTTTAAATAGCAACAACTAATAGTTATGGCTTAAAAGCAAAAGTTTACTTCACATTTTTTGTCACAATGGACAGAAACCTGAACACTCCTATGATGGATTTATGAGGAGAAGAAGGGAGGACAAAAGGGGCCATTAACTCTTCCAGCAGTCTATTTTCCATTCCTTTTCTGTGGCCCAGAAAAACATAACTTGCTAGCACAGCTCCTGCCATACTTTTGCTAATCTCAGCTGCCAGGCTGAATTTGATAGAAAGGATCTGTGCTGCTGTGCTATGAACATCAATAGTACTAGTGCTATGGCAGTGCCTGGGAAATTAATTAAAAAAAAACCTCTCTGCTGGAAGGTTATATGTTCCAGTAGGGCCCTTAACATACATGGGAAAAAAAGGACAAGAAGCAGAAAACAGAGATGCTCCATTATCAGAGGTGAATCACTGGAAGAATATAATTTGCCTCCCTCTGTTGTACAAATATTGAGATCTTCATGTCAAAACTCAGGCTATATTTTGCAGATTCTTTTGATTTAAGGTCTAATTTATGGCTTTTTCCATATATGTACATGGCCAAGTTTGTTGTTCAGACTCACAGTATCTGTTGGTCATTACAAAATCTCTTGCTTTGGCCTTGACAATTGCAGTCTTTCCTTGCTTGTACCCAGAATGCTATTTCAAAGATCATTTTTGTGGCCTGCTCCTCTGACCATGAAATCACGTTCTTTCATGGCCTTTCCCTTATCTGTCACATCGAATATAAATTGTTTTAAATGTTAAACTTCATCTTCAAGGTTTTCTACATATTATTTTCATTCTAGCTTTTTAGGTACCTTGAAATTTCTCTCCTGTTACTCCCATACTTGGAAGACTTTCTTCTTAACATCTATAAAACTTAATCTTCCCCCTTGCAGTTGTTCCTTCTAGCTCTTCTTGTTCATGATCCCCTTGGCAAATTTGACAATAGTCAGATAAGTCTGAACAGTGCTCCAGTATGATGACTTACATTGTAATGGTGTGCCTGTATTTCACTTTTATCTATTTCATTTTAGTGCCCCTTTGCCTTAGCCTTTGGTTTTAAGCTTCCAGGGAAACTATCTATCTATGCCATCTGAACATAGGAAAAACAATTCCTGACAAGGACTCCCAATTTGTCCTATGGTGCAAAATAAAAATAAGAATGATAGCAAAACAACAGCTTCAAGTCAGAATGAATGAATCTGAGCAAGTGAGAGATTCTACAAGGTATCTACTCCTACTACTTATTTTTAAACAGTATCTCATGAAACATATGACTTATATTGTGTTGGGCTAAAGACATCTTTCTGGGCTCCACAATATAAATATAAAGAGGATGTTAAGAAACTTGAAAACATCCAGAGGAGGGCAACAAAGCTGGTAAAAGGGCTAGAAGACTTGTCCTATGAGGAGAGGCTGAGGACACTTGGGTGGTTTAGTCTAGAGAAAAGAAGGCTGAGAGGCGACTTCATTGCTCTCTTCCTGCGGAGAGGAAATGGAGAGGGAGGTGCTGGTCTCTTCTCCCTGGTAACCAATGACAGGACACGCAGGAACGGTATAAAGCTGCACCATGGGAGGTTCAGACTGGATGTTAGGAAAAATTTCTTTACTGTGAGAGTGGTCAAACACTGGAACAGTCTTCCTAGAGACGTTGTTGATGCCCCATGGTTCACAGAATCACAGAATCA
>VXAA01002800.1:37291-55727 GCA_013399115.1 Anseranas semipalmata | reverse complement strand
ATCCCATAATTTACCCCTATCTTATACCAGGTTCGAGGCTCATAAATATCCGCTGGGCCAATACCTGGCTCATGCTCACGAGCCCGTAATATTAACTGTTTCAAGTCCACAACTTCCACTACCTTTCCTTGATTCTTGACTATTTTCCTTATTATCTCAATAGTATTTTCTTGCTCAGTAGTCATTGTACTTCCCATTCTCACCCCGGCTGCTTACCTTCTGTCCAGCAGAGGTAATTAAGATGCGCATCAAACAAGCTTCTTTTCAGCTTCTCAAGCTTTATTTCAGCTTCTCAAGCTTCATTTCAGCTTCCCTTCATGCAGCCAGGCTATGCCATGGGAGCAGTCCTTACTGCTTTTCAGGCCCATCAGACAGGCTTCCTTTCAGCCCCATGTTGGGCGCTATTTGTGACGTATCGAAGGCACAGACTCAGATCGTGGTGGATGCTGAGACAGCTTTAATGCATACAGTTCACATACTTATACCCAAAGCTATTTTTGCCTAGGGCTTTCCATCATCAGAATTTCCTGAACCAAGTTCTTTGCTCCCAAGACCACGCAATATTAACTTTCTTGAATTGCTACATCAACTGGGATTCTCACAAGCAGTAGAATTGCTACAGCAGTTGGGATTCTCACAAGCAGTATGCGACTCATCCTTCCAGGGCATATCAGACTTGAACCATTGCTGCTGATCACTACCCACAGGGAGGAGGCTTGTGAGTTTAAAGAAAACCTAATATTTGGCCAAAGGAATCATACAAACACTACACACTGTAGAACAGTTATGGTAGCTTCTGGTGCTGCAAAGAACATAAATCCTGACAGATTTTTAATGTTTTGTAGGCACCTAGAGACTGAGGTGATGGTGTGGGGAATGCTCAGAGGTGCCAAGTGTTAACATCAATCCCCCATTAAAGCAAATGACAAAACAGCTTTTTAAAATCTTGCCTGTAATCAGTACATATCTGCATTCAGAGGGTGACCATGAAGTCAGAGAAAGTGTATCTTCCTCCATATTTGCATAAAACATAAAATTACTTGTTACAAACATTCATAAAAAGCTGTTTTGTAACAGAGTATGGCCACACAGACATGATCAACAGTAGGAAATGCAACACTACCATGACTTCAACATCCAAATGCACAGGGATCTACCTAAATATTTGTAGGGCATTTTGCAAACTATATCAACAAGGCCTCAGCAAAGTGCCCATTCTTCTCTTTTTCTTCTGAAATTTGCCCTTTCTTGGGTCAACTCAGTGTTAGGTCTGATGTACTTGCCCAGAATGGAAGTGTTTAAGAGAAGAAAAAGACCAATTGGAAATAGACCAACACCAGATCCCAAAGGATTCATGGTTTATTCTCATGAGAAACCTGAGCTCTCGTTTTTGTATCTTATTTACTGTCTCCTGTTTATAATAGTAGAGATTCACATAGAAAAATCATAGGTTTTGGCTCTTGGGACACTGTATGAGACCCAGTGTCAACGTGCCTACCATATAGTATTTCAAAATCAATGAGACAAGTCAGAATATAAATGGAGTTACTCACATGGGATAACTAAAGTTGGCAGAATCAGGTGCTGTAAAACTAACCTGGAGAGGAATAGGATAAGTGCCAAGTTGCAGCTCAGTTACAGGACAAGATTTTCAATAGTTCTGAGTTCCTAAGGGAGCCTGTTATATTCAAATAAGTGCTAAAAAGAACTGGATGGTCTTGAATAACCTATTCCATATTGATTATATCAGTCAGGAGGGAAAGATAATGGATTTTCTCAAATGTCGTGCAGCTCTGGATAACAAGATTATTGAAACACAAGCCAAACTCATATAAAAACCAAACCAGGGCTAACAAAATGATGCCTGTCTTCAAATGCTTATAAAACAAAAATCTGTCTCTCTGGGAAGATGAGTGGTAAAGGAAAAGCATAAATTGGAGGAAAAAGAAAAAAAAAAAGATCAACTCTAACTGAAAACAAACAAAATGTCTACTTAGCATATTTACTGGGGCATCAGATTATTCTTGAGTTTTTAAAGAACTAACCTGGGAACAGCTTCTCAGCTTCTATTTTGTGTCCCTAAGACTCCCTGGTGGTAGCATGCGCCAAAATTTGGAGCTCAAAATCTATACAGTGTACCAGACTCTTATATTATTCTTCATATAAACATTTTTACTAGCCCAAGTAACTAATGTACAGCATTATGGTGAGTTCAGTGGCTTTGAAACTGATCAGATAGCCAGGTTGATTAACTGTCATCACAACATTTTTGAAAACCCAAGCAAACACACTGCTCCCATGTGTTCTTCATTTCTGGACTTCAAGCTTAGCAGTATGCAACAAGCAGTCAAGATGTATGACAAACTGGCAGCTTACTCTACTCTTCTCTTCCTGCATAAATTATCACAATTAATATATTAATTTTAAATAATTGTGCTAAATTCTGTTTTTGTTACAGCATGAATTAATCTAACTTTAAAAGAACAAGAAAAGCAAGCAACATATATTACCCTCTATACATCTAAAACTGCACTGGAAGAGTGTCAGATCTAGCCTTTCTCTCCCTAAGCAAAATTTTCATTACTACTTGAAGTATTGAAGTAATTATTTAGACTTCATATGGGCTAGTAGCTAAACTGGAATATCTGTGATTGCAGATCAGATGCATGTCTACGATGGTACGTCTGGTTCCGCAGCATGAAATATCCATCTCATATCTGGATGATCCTAATGCTCAGGATTATAAATTCATGATATCAGAGATTAATGCCTTCAATTAAAAACTCACTTTTGAACAGCATTGAAGATCCAGAAGTCTGAGGTCTTTTCCTATATCATGATGAGACTTCTCCTTCTCCTTTTCAGTTGAGAACTGGGCCAATTAGCTCTTTCCATCCTGATGCAGTCAAGTTGTAAAAGATTTCTGTTCTCCGGTCCAAAATTGACAACGTTAAATCCAATATCCCAGAAGAAGAAAATTCTGATATCTTTTCAATTGTCTTATATCTCCCAACAACACTTGTCAGCTTTCCATGGTCATCTCACTTACAGAGATTTTAAATAGGAGCAAAGTCTCAAAGTAAAGGAAACTTCAAGGCAATGTTTATTGCGACATAAAATAAATGAAAAAAAGGTACAAATCCAGCCAAGTAAATACCCTAACAATTCAAACTGTTACGTGGTTTGATGCATTTTGTAAAAAGCTTTATAAATTGAGATGCGTTAAAAGAATTTTTTTGATCAGTAATCTGTATAATTATCTTGCGCATTTCTGTCATGTACATGATAACACAGGTAATAAGTTCTGCTAAAATAGCCAGAGATAAATGCAAATTTCTCTGTTTCATTAACTTTTCTATTATGTTTTTTGTTTCAGTTTAATTGGCTTTCACTATTTGTGTGAGGTATGTGTCAAAAACTGTGGACCTTCTGATTTCCAGTTGTTTGTTGTTGCAAAGCATCTTACACTTCCACTCTAAAAATGTATAGTACGGTGCGATTTAAATTGTATGTAAAATTTCTCTCTCCAACTTTCTTAAAGTGATAAAAAAATATTTTTAGGTCAAAGCTAGCTCAGTTAGGCTATACTATAGCATACTTAAGAGTTCATATCGTTAGGCTTTTTCGCATTTGAGAATGTTTAGAAAGTAGTTTTTCATAAGAAAGACATGGAGACACTGAGAATAGCAGTACTTTGACAAAAAGTAAAAATTTGGCACCTTTAATCATTAGCGTCCCTTATAACAGATTAATTTGTCACAAGTCCAAGATCCTGACTTTTCAATTACCTTTACAGAAGATCAAACCTGCTTCACTGAGTTTAATTTTCCCTTTTTCCATCCTACATGAAAAAAAAAAAAATACATATATATATCTGTTTTTTATCTCCTGTTACCTAATAACAGCCTTGCCTGTACCAGAGTCACTCTTATTAATTCTATTGATTATATGAATTTACACCTGATTTACAATCACTTCACAGAACAACAACAACAAAAAAGGCTGGCATTCCTTGCTGTCGATGTGCCCATTGTAACACTGTTCAAAAATCAGATGAAAACAAGAACAAGAAGGGAGAAATCCCAGCCAGTATTTCCAAACTTTTTCTTTAACAAAAATAAAAATAATTCAAATTAGTTTTACTCCACATGTAGCAACAATAATGGTCTAATCCTTCACCAGCTTCTAAGTTATCTCCATGAAGTAAACCATACCAAGTTCAGGACCTGTTCCTGACTGCAGTAAATTATCTGTAACACTTCCAACTCAGGAGGCAGGTGTTGGCCAGCTCTTTCCAGTAATGAGTGACAAAACCAGTCCACGCTGATTCCTCATTTGTCACTGGACTCTGATGAACAATTATTCTGAGTCGCTTAAGGCCTCCATTTTGTGTGAACTCATTTCCTGCCCAACTGCTGACAAACTATTTGTATTTCACAGATTTCAGGCAGCAGCTGTTGACACTCACCTGTCTTCTACCATCAAGCACTGTTCTCACTGCAGGACAATTTTGCATCAAGACAGAAAAAAAAAAAAATCATAGTCAATTAGAATAGTCAACATTTTTATATATATATATATGCACAGTTTATACAGTTGTAGGAGATGCAGCTTTTGCAAAAAGAAGTTGTTTTTTTTCAAGGGTTATCAAAAGCTCACAATTTCTCAATATTTGTTTTTTTTTTCTTAAAAACAGAATACTTTAATGCAAATATACACATCCTTTTGAAATTAAAACATAGTGTGAAGAGAGGATGGAAAACACTATATTGGCAATAGCTCATTTTTGTAGAGATGGGACAGCTGTTTTCTGTTTAGCTCCTGCTGATGTAGCAGAATTCTTTACTGATTTTTTTCCAAATTTACTTTTCTCTCTCCCTACAAAATCAGACTTCGAAGACCACCTGGGCTAATAACTGAGCATATTTCTTCATTTCATTGATTTAAATTCAAAATAATTTCCTCCATGTTTGAAGTAGAAAATTATGGGATCTAGGTTTCCTGATCAAATCTCCTGTGGGAATATGTGTTTTGCATTAGCTGGTTTTGTTTAGTATCTTACTGAACTTTCATGTCTGTAACATTTATCTCTCTTTTGTGAGCATAACAAATTATTCTCCTTCATTTTAACCAAGATATTGCTTTCATCTCTCACAAGTTCAATTACATGAATTTACTGAAAATTGCCAGTTTATTGATAATTTCCTATGAGTCCCACTGTTCAGGTCTCAAGGAGCAAGAGTACCTATTGTTATGTCTATGCTGGCAAATTAAACACTGTTCAGGAACATTTCCAAGTACCAAAATGCAGTTTTCTCTACTAATGTTTGAACAGTCCCTGGTATACTCTTGCTTGTGACAACTTGCACACCACAAAATAATTTCTAAGCATGATTTGGGAGTTAAGTGTCCTGGTGACTCTTTCCAGCATGCAGCTGGTGCTCATCCACCCTGTTTTGGAACCTAAGAGGATTTACCAGACTTTCCATCAGATCAGCTTCTCTGCAGGGATCATCCTAAATTAATTTAAACACTAGTTTGCACTATGTCTGATTTTTTATTTAGGCAGATACTGTCAAGAAAACTGAGTCTATACACTGGCGTGCTTTGTGAGCTTATACATGATGGAGTAGGAAGGCCGTGTTTATAATCAAGAACATCCAGTTCTATCTCATCATAGCAAGCAATGTCTGACCAGATAAATAACTCTTCTTTCAGGGTAGGAAATCTTTTTTTTTTTTTTTTTAATTCTATTGCAATCTATTATATCATATTAATTTGTTCAATCTGTTTTCCCATCTCAAACTTCAGCTATTTCTTTTTTTCCAGATGGTTTATTTTTAAGCTTTTTTGAGAAGGCTTCCTGACCTTTAGAGCTTACCAGGACTGGCAGAAACAATGCCATTGTTCACTCATATGAACAGATACACATCCTTTTCAGTTGTACTTCATGCATACATGCTTTCATAGTGTATTGGAGTTAGCCAGCATTTGTTGGTCTCTAAGGTATACCAGCTGTTTAGAAACTATTTACAGTGAGTTACAACTGTGTTGTTTCAGGAAAGACTACATATGGGTAGTACTGACTTAAATTTTTAGAAAAATGATGTTACAATTATATCGGTTCTTTTCCTTGCTTTCTTATCAAGGTAATTTGTTCAAGAACAGTTTGTGCTTGAACTTATTAAATTGTTTACTGCTTTCATAAGCTCTTCTGAGCACTCCCTCCACCAAGTTTTTTAATATCGAATTATGTTTCCGACTGCTGTAACTGAAACTTGTGCAAACTGATACCAAACTAAAATTCCATCCATTTTTAATACGAATATTTCAGCGTGTAACTTCTGTTTTTCTGTTTCATAGTCACTGTTTTTGCATTATTAAAATGAGCATATTATCAATGTAACAATTTCCTTTGTTTATGGAACTGTAAAGTAAGAAACAAAGCCAGAGCAAACTGCTGCCTTACAGAATCATCCCAACAAAATGGATCGAGATTGCCCAAATAGCCTTTGGATATTTTGAGAATTAGTTATGTTCCATGGTCCCTACTGGAACATGTAACACCATTGTTGTGGCTTAACCCAACAGGCAGCTAACCCACACAGCTGTTCACTCACTCCTCCACACGGAAGAATGGGGGAGAGAGTTGGAAAAAAGGTAAAACTCATGGATTGAGATAAAGGCAGCTTGATAGTACAGAAAGAGAAGGGATAATAATAATAATGATAAAAGAATATACAAAACAAGTGATGCACAATGCAATTGCTCGCCACCCACTGACATAACCAGTCAGTTCCGAGCAGCAGCTTGTGCCCCCCTGACAACCACCCCAGTTTTTATTGTTCTGCATGATGCCATAAGTTATGGAATATCCCTCTGGCCAGTCCGGGTCACCTGTCCTGGCTGTGTCCCCTCCCAGCTCCTGGTGCACCCCCAGCCTCCTCAGTGGCAGGGCAGCACCAGAAGCTGGAAAGGCCTTGGCTCTGTGCAAGCACTGCTCTGCAACAGTTGAAACATCAGTGTGCTATCAACATTATTCTCATCCTAAATCCAAAACATGACACCATACCAGCTATTATGAAGAAAATTAACTCTGTCTCAGCCAAAACTAGGACAACTACGCAGGAAAGAACTCAGATTTCTTTGTACAAGAGAGAGCACACAAAGGAGCTTCACTCTGTTTTCTCCTCAGAAAGATGGCCTGATATCTCAAGGTACAGTTTCAGGAGGTAAAATCTTAATGTAGTATATAGATCCAGAGCAGCATAAGAAACAGATTTAGTTGCCTTTCTAACATTACTATCATTTTAGCAATATCAAATTTACTGATTTCTGCATAAAGAAAAATACCAGACAAGGAAAAAGACCCTATCTGCAAGCAAGATTTAACATTGCACCCAAGTGTTGCAGGGACATTTCTTATGTCAGGCGAAGCAGACATTTCATGTAAAATTAAACCAGCTATACTGTACTTCTTTTGTCAAATTATGTTTCATTAATTTTGTGTCAAAGAAAAAACAAATTAAGAAATAAGACAGAAAGAGAATGGAAAAATTCAGGGTCTCAGTTATAATTGTTTTATTATGTGGCTCAGACTTAATAGCAGGGTATGGAAGAAATAAAATTTTTGTCCGGTAAGAAAGTAAGGGTGAAATACTCAAGTGTATTTTACTGGTTTGTGTGGCTGCATGACAAATAAAGCCAATGTTTCAGTAAGGTTATGACTTGGCTTTGCCAACTGACTCCAAAGCCATTACTCCCAAAAATACCTTCTTGCCTATCTCAAAAAATATTCACTTTATTCTAAAGAAAAAAAAAATATTTAAAAGTAGGTTGCAGAGGAGATTCTGGAAGTAGATAAAATCCTGAGATCTCCCATTTAACAGTTTCATGAACGCGCAATCTGCGAGGTCAGAATTATGGCTTGTGTTCTTCACTAACAGTATATACACCTTTTCCCACAGATCATTACACATGCAAAGTGTTAATAATTTACCTTCTTCTGGTCCTTTCCTTTCCTTTTGTTTATTTACTTTCCTCCTCTGAAACCTGTTTTAGAAAGATAAACAAAAGCATTGTTTTAACTAACAAAGCAAGAAACACTATGTACCATGCAGCTCGCACATTTATCTCTTTACACAATAGTGGCCAGATGCCCATCAACCAAGTTATAAGACATTTTAAAAACCTGCCAATTTAAAACTTGATATACTTGAAACCCTCTAAGTATAATTTTAATTGTTTTAATTAAATGCACAACCCCAAGTATTTTCTCCACATTACATGAAAGAGAAATATTTTGTATCGTAGTAACTTTCGGTTCCAGAGAAACAAACCCACAGCTAAAGACAGTTTTGGAAATAGCAACCTTTCAACAAGCAGGCTGAAGCTCTCACTCAGTTCACTCTCTTAAAAGCAAATATCTGTTAATATTTAAATTTTCAAAAATATCAATGATTTATTGGGTGAAGAAGAAAGAGAACGACTCCAAATGATGGTTACTGTAGTATCTGGGAGTCACAGCTTCAGTCCCAGCTCCAATAAATAAGTCAAGATTTTATAACAGGTAGAAACAGGTTAAGAAAAGAAAGCGACAGTCATTTTCCTGAACATATTGTAATTCCTTGTGTTATGAACTTCTTCCAGGTGGTAGGAGACTTTAGTTCAAAACCCAAAAGAGACAAAGAGATCTGAATTCAGGGTGTTAGAAAATACCTGGATAATCTGGGAAAACATTACTTCATTAAACAACCAAAAATCACACACACAAAAAAAGTTATTTACACAACCCTATAGCATATATAGATTACTCACACTTAAATTTTATATACATGTTCATATTTTACATTTATATATAATTATAAAAATTATTTAAAAAAAAAAAAAAGTAATGTCCCAGGGTAAGCAAACAAGGAGACTTTGACAAGGAAACTGTAATGAAAAACAACGGATGAAAATGAACAGAGTTTGGGGGGTGGGGAAGGAACATAATTGACAGTAGAGAACATTGCTTTTTTGGGCATATTCAGTTCTGGCTTCAGTCTCATGTACTGCACTGATCTTCACAGAGTGGTATACAACCATACATGGAAACCTACACACAATAGTAGTATTTCTCTTCTTGGCCACAATATGTTGTACAAAGACAAGTCAAACTCTATCCAAGGGTCCAGAACCTAACGGAACCATGGAAATCAAGTAACTTGACTGAGAAACCACAGAAAAAATTGAAGTGCCCATACATGTTTTCACAACAAACACAGCTTACTAAATCCACTTTTGAATGGAAAAGGAAAGTAGTCTGAAATGCACTTGCATTCTCTAGTACCAGGCAAACTAAATTGGATATGTGTGATACGATGTATAAATTTGTAATTGAGAAAGAGAGGCAAGCCTACAGATGCTAGAGACTTGTTTATATGAACATGCAGTAAGGACCATACCACTTGGCTGGTGTGCTTGTTAGATTTCTGAAAATGAGTGTTTTGAGAAGTCTCACATGCAGAACAGAAGTGTCATTATTCAAAACATGAATGTACTTGCAGCATTACTTTTTTCTCTGACTTCTTTTAGTTTTTAAACTTTGTTTTAAATTTTGCCAAACATCGCAGCGTTGTTTTCCAGATGTGCATTTAACTTACATTGCAAATGGTTTAAAGAACACAGAACTTACCAAATGAACCCAGATTTTTTTCCTCAAACACTCAAGTATTCATACTATTTTAAATTAAAAATGTTGACTGTCATGTCTTGCCATCTTTTTCTCTGTTCTCTAGGCTGATTGTATTTTAAAGAAGCATGGTAAGCTACAGAAGTGGCCCTCATAACAGAAACTGGTTGCAGGAGTAGCTGAATGAGGATACACTCAATGACAATATGCTTTGGAAGACCAGGACAAGAGAATGAAGTTNGCATAGGTTGAAAAGGACCTTAAAGATCATCTAGTTTCAACCCCCCTGCTCTGGGCAGGGTTGCCAACTACTAGAGCAGGCTGCCCAGCGCCACATCCAGCCTGGCCTTGAATGCCTCCAGGGATGGGGCATCCACAACCTCTCTGGGCAACCTGTTCCAGTGCCTCACCACCCTCTGAGTGAAAAACTTCCTCCTAATATCCAACCTAAATCTCCCCTGTCTTAGTTTGTAACCATTTCCCCTTGTCCTGTCACTATCAACGTGTGTGAACACGCGTTCCCCCTCCTGTTTATACGCTCCCTTCAGGTACTGGTTTTTCAGTACTTCAGGTTTTTTTTACACAAACCCTTTTCTGTAGTAATAAAGCTGAAACTCCAATACTAAAGTCCTTCATTTGAAGATGACTGAAATTTCTTCCAAGTTATTAACTGTTTCAGTTCTTTACAAACCAATCCATCTGATGAAGAAAAGACTAAAAGCATGACATGTTTAATCAACAGCTTTCTTGTCACCTTTTCAGATTTTTCTCATTTTGTCTAGTATGCAAGTATCTAATAAAAATGTTTTTTCTAAAACCCAAATTTGTGAAAAACAGACATATATAAAAAAATCAGTGCAAAAAAATGAAATATTTATTACTTCATGACACTATTTTCCTTCCCCATTCTCTAATAGTTTAGTACTTTACAGAAAAGAGTGTTTAAAAACTTATTTATAATATCCTGCACCAATAGCAAACCTGGAAACAATCTGTTAGGCTGAAAGATGTTTCAGACTTGAAAATGTAGGTTGATAAACAGAAAAATACTATCAACATTTATCCAGAATTTTTCATCCTTTGGAGGTCTTCTCACACTTCTTTGAATAAAATTATCATTGTTTACACACATTCAGCTTTTTTTAATTTCATTTTTTTTTCCAAACAAGCTGAGCATAAAAATTACAAATTAGTTTTAGAAGAAAATTATTTTCATATTCATATTATTTACATACAAGGCTGAATTCAGAGCAGTGCAACTACACACACAAATGAGAAACATTTAAACAATTGTAAAGAACCTCATAAAAATCTCAGGTTTAATTTCAGAGGAAAACCTCACACTAGCTAATACTTTACCAGAACATATTACCTTGGATTCAGATTTTTTCCAGATGAGTTAGCCCAAATTGGATGCCTCCCTCTTTCTGTAAAAGAAGAGGCAAGCAATCAGCATTCCCCAGCTGAGAACTTCTCTTCTGAAACCATGCACAGGTGTTGCCAATGAAGCAAGAGACTTCCCAATAGGGCAGTTTGAAGCAGTAGCTATTGCCAGCATTTGAGTAGTACTCCCAAAAATCTGTCCACACACTCCAGTGGGAGAGCAGCCCAATACTCTGTGTATTAGGGAGCAGGATTGCATGGTGTGAATAAAAGCAGCTGAGATACATCAGGAAACACCTTCTATTTCAGCAGGTAGTGCTTGGGCATGCAGCTACCCAGAGCACACCCGCCAACTCTGGGTCTTTGTCTCCCATGAATTACCTGGGGATACACACCATGGTGCCAGGCTGACGATGTTCTGAACGTGTGACCATATGGCAGTGTTCTGAAACTTTGTGGCTGAAAAACATTTTCATTTAAAAACTTCTGTGTAATAACCTCCATTACTATAAATAAATAAATAAAAGTCAGTAGTAAAGTCAGTAAAAGTAAGTAGTAGCAATAGAATATATTTAAACATGCATAGACATATATGCATTCTGTATATTTCAAGTTTATTTTTGAGCCTTAAAAATTCACCTTGAGTTCAACTACCTAGGTTATTATTTTTCCATAATCTTTCTGCCAGTCTCTGTAAGATAACAAAGTAATGAAAAAATGTCTGCAAACCTACTGTGTGTTAATCAATCACTGCAGTCTTAGTTTAAGAAACAATTTTCAACTCATTTCTTTTGCTAAGTTTCCAGCTGAGCCTCAGATTTTTGCTAATAGAAAATTTCCAGGCAATATTTGCAATATTGCCTTGAACAAATACCTATAAAAGCTGTGTCAAATCTTAGGCAGTACTTATCAGTACAACATCTATTACATCTCCACAAATAAAGGACTGACAGAAAGAAAAGATAACTATTGCCCACACTTCAGTTTTCCCTACTGAAAGAAATTTGTTCTTTTTAGGGGTGATGAATACATTGAAGATGCAGCAAATATGGTGCCCCCATATCTGAGCTGTTTGAGTTGTGTTTCTATAACTTTTATCCCATTTATTTTTGTTTAGGTTGAATAGATTTAAAACTGAATGGTACTAACCTGAACACTGTAAGAACCTTCAGCACTATGTAGGTACTATGAATCAAAGAATGAAGCAATTACAGCCAGCTATATTTAAGCAAACATCTAATTTGCCAAAGAATACAGTTTGATTGTTCATAACAAGAGTCCCTAAATAGTTTTCTCCAGAAAATCTTGAGTTAAATTTGCTAAACAGGGATGGCAGGGTTACCTGTTCTCTGGAGTGCTCCCAATTGACCATTCAGCATAGGAATAAGTAACACAGGTTACAGGTCCCATCTGCCATGCCATATTTAATGCCCCAAATCCTCTGGTAGTGCCATGAGGGAGCCATAAAGGTAGGTTTCCCTTTCCCTCTCTCACTGATGGTGCATAAAACTGAACTTTTATCACAGCAGGACTCAGAACTCTAACAAGTGTTAGTGTCCAGACTAGAGACCTCAAACTTTCTTTAACAATTTTTCAGCTCTTTTAATATATTTCTTTGCAACATTACCTGAATTCAGCAGGTTTTTGGTTACTGTGGATCTGGGAAACAGGAACATCCCAAAGCAAAGAACTTCTCAAAGAGAACATTAGATAAGAGGAAGGGCATAAGAAAATTCACAGTCTGAGTGACACTGCAGATCTTATCTATGGCAATGTGCCAGGGTGAGATACTTTCTGGTATGACATTAAAGATTTTAGAAGTCAAACAGACTGCAAACAGAGATTTTAATTTCCAATATAGATCACAGATATTTATTGGATGCTTCTTCAATGAAATGTTAAGCTAAGTGACAGAGCAATTGAATTCACTGCAGTTTTTAATGGATTTAATGTCATCAAAAGCAGATCATGTGCACAATCTACTTTCAAGAGGCTGAATTGCAGTAATACAAAGAAAAGCCTGTAATCTCTAAGCAAGCAGAAGAAAAAAGAGCTCATTTAACAATACTGCTACACCTCAGAATAGCTTGGAGTAGTGAAGGATTGTACCCTGAGACATGCATCAATAGAAATAGTAACTTTCTTTCTGTTTCTTTGCTAAACATTGTCTTTGTTTAACAATGGCTTTATGTGCCAGACACAATAGGCTTAAAATATGAAACTCACCTGCATGCATTCAGTTAACTCGGCTACATCCTGAAAATATAAAACCAAATTTTTCATATAATTAATTAATTAACATCAATCCTAGGAATGTAAACTTTTCCAGTATTTGGTTAAAATGTCTTAGTTAATTTTACAATATTCAGAAATATTAGGTTGAATTATTTGTGAATCTGGGCTAGAAGTCAGGAAAACTTGTGTCAGAAAAAAAAATTCATAACATACTCTGATATGGTAGATTTGCAAAACCTGTAAGTTGTCACATTCCTCTGGGATCTGCTCCTACATGTAAAACTGAATTTCTTGCAATGATTCTGTCTATGCATAAATTTTTAATTCCCATTACTTTTTTTACCTTATCTAAATGATAATAAATTAACCATTTCTTTTTTTTTCTGCATGTGGTATTCACCATACTTTTTATTCATTAAATTGCTCGCTTTCAGTCATCTTTTATTAGTTCCAATAATTTCTCATGTATAATGTACTTTATTTCTTCAAGATCTTTGCAAATTTATACTGTTTCTTACTTCTTTCTTGTAATATACTGGCTTCATAACAGTATATTGGTGTTCCTTGATACCCAAATTTTATTACACAAGTAATAACTAACACCGGGATATTTGATATTTCTTGAAGACTAGTAGCTAGACAAGGCAACAGATTACACTGCAAGCATAAGGTTGCTCATTTCTGTTGACTATTAAACAACCCCCCTCCCCCCCAAAAAAAAATGCACACCAAGATAATTATTTCAATACATTTAAAATAATTAATAAAGTTTTGTAAGAATTCTCCTTGGCTATGCTGGTTTGGGGGAGGTTGCAAATGTTGACTTTCATTCTGAAGCTTCTTGAAACAGGCATTTCAGGGAAATAATCTGAATCACAGCAGGCAGTTAAAAAATTGCATTATCCTTGAGAGTTATATAATAACTGATTCTCAGAACCCTAGGTTTCTCCCTCCCTATGTTTTATTATAGATTTTGATGGAACAAATTTATGATATACACCATCTGAAATAAAAAGTCTTGGAGGGGTTAATTGAATTAATCTCCCATTATTCCAGGAGGGAAGATCACCCATATGGAATGTCTCCTTTGGATGTCTGCCACAAAGCTGTTCTTTCAGAGCTCTTCTCTGCAGCATCAGCACTACATAATATCCCACACAATTTCTACAGAATCTAAAATGACAATAACAAACCTGGGGACAGGAGAAAAGCTAAGTAGTCAAGTGAACACCCCAAGAGTTTTACAGTTCAAAATGTAGCTAAAAGCAGGTTTACTTAATTTGCAATACTGTTTTTCTTTAACTACAATATAGTTCTTATTGAAAGACTTCTCAGAAATTACAGCCAAAATCTTAAAAAGTGCTTTTTTCAGTTGAATTTATATTCTGATACCAAATTATATAGTTTTACAAATCAGGAATTTACTAATGTTTAGACCATTTTCAGATCAGATACTTATTTAAAAAAAAATGCTAGTATATTTAAATAAAAATAATATAGGAAATTCGTTTTCAAAATCTTAGTTGCAAATACATGGCCTTTCACCATTTTATAAACATCAGACAAGTAGCAAACTATTCAGCCATGATGTAATTGCGAACTTTTGCATGCTACTTCCTTGGTCTTTGACTCTTTTTAACAACTTGAATCAACAGCACACATTTAACTGAGAAATATACTGTATGGAACTCTGCTGGTTTTTTAATAATAAAATGGGTTATATTTTCTGGTTAAGCAGACAGAGGACAACAAATTTTCTTGCTTGGGGCATCTGTTATACACACAAAGTAGGTTGATACAGGTTTGGCTGATAGTCCCAATATACCTTTGCTTCAAGATCAGTCTAGATGTTTCAAGATGGAACAAGACTTTAGATTGAAATGAATATGTTCTGTCAGATTTTAATTCAAGATGAAACAGACCATGTTTACATATTTATTCATTTTGTCATTATGGTAAGCATTGGTTAGAAGGCCATTGTTGTATGGGTGGAAGAATAAGGCATGCCATTTAATTTAAGGTTCATTTTAGGTGGAAGAATATTATCTGTAAAGATATGAGATTTAATTTAACTAAGTTAGTTTGTAAGCCTGGAGGGGTTTATGTGTTTAGATGTAACCCATCATCAAGAATTCAAAACAAAGCTTTGGAAAGTTTTAAGCCTTAGCAGGCTGCTATGTTGTGGATTCATATATCCTATGAAAAGATCTATACATCATGGAAATAAGCTAAGTCACAACTAGCCAGCTGAAGTGCAGTTTTTGTACTTGTGAAAACACCATCCCAAAAACTAGTGGTGTATTGCAGGAGTCAATACTTGATCCAGTCCATCTAACATCTTTTTTAATGACCTGAATGATGGGGCAGAGTATACCCTCAGCAAGTTTGCAGATGACACAAAACTAGGAGGAGCAGCTCATATGACAGAGGTTCAGGCTGCCATCCAGAGGATCCTGGAGAGCCTGGAGAAATGGGTTGGCAGGATCTTCATGAGGTTCAACATGGGAAAGTGCAGAGTCCTGTGCCTGGGGAGGAACAACCTCAGGAACGAGCACATGCTGCAGGCAATACTTTGCCTAATGCAGCCCAGAATGCCATTAGCCTTCTTTGTGGCAAGAGAACATTGCTTGTTCATGTTCAACATTGTGTCTGCCAGCAACCGCAGGTCCTTTTTTGTAACAGAGAGTGAAAGCGCCTAGAAAAGGACGTAAACATGTACCTGATAGGAGAGAAGAAATAGCAGCCAAGTGGAAAAATAGAATTGAGCCCTTTCTGACCTCTATTGTAAAGTAAAATTAGCAGTTCCTGAAAGTGCTGCTGTTTGTGTGTATGTCTAAGATAGAATAAAACATGCACAGTGTCTTGGTTTTGGCTGGGATAGAGTTAATTTTCTTCTTAGTAGCTGGTGTGATGCTGTGTTTTGGTTTTAGGATGTAAATAATGCCGATAACACGGAGATATTTTAGTTGTTATTGAGTAGTTCTAACACTAAGTGCTTAATCTGAGTCAAGGACTTTTGGCTTCTCACACTGCCCTGCCAGCAAGTAAGCTGACCCAAACTGACCAAAGAAATACTAAATACCATATGACAGCATATTGAACAATAAAATCTTGGTTGAGCTGGCCAAGGTGGGGCTGCCATTGCCCAGGGACTGGCTGGGAATTGGTCATCTGGTAGTAAGCAATTGCGTTCTGCATCCCCTCTTTTTTTATTCTTGTTTTGTTGTTATTGTTGTTTTTCCCTTTCTTATTAAACGGGCCTTATCTCATCCCATGAGTTCTTGTGCTTCTTCCTTTTTTTGATTCTCTCCCCCATCCCACTGTGGGAGAATAAGCAAACAGCTGTGTGGTGCTTAGCTGCCTGCCAGTTCTAAACCACAACACATGGTTTGTTAAAAATTCATCTTTCTGCAGGTGTGGAGAACCAAGTGAAACAATTACTTAAGAGTAGAAACTGCTAATGACAAACTGTGTATGACACAGGCATCAGACATAAAATAGCCAGAACCAGGAGCAAGAAATAAGCATTGCCTAAACTGAAACTAAAAGTATGACGCTTCTTGAGACTTTGCTACAGCAGCAGAATGAATGGAGCATGAACTGCGTACAATGTGCATGTCCAGAGACAGCCACAGTGCTGGCAAGGTCCAGCTCAGCTGAAGTGCTCCTATCCCATTAGGCATGTGCAGGATGCTCCTGTCATGGGACGTTTCCCCAGCTGCAAACAACACAGCCTTCCCCAGGAGCAGCAGAAGGTAAAGCTGAGTTTTGATTTGGAATTGGTCTGGCAGCAGATGAGCCAGCTACAGATCACCCTAATATGGTTGCTGTGTGAGGGGGGAAAGGCATACACATTTAAGAGATAAAGTGATGTATTAAAATGGGAAAAAACAGATGCCTCCAATTGGAGAGATAAAGACTGCTGATCCACAAGCCCCTTCACCAACATAGAAAAGCAAAGAGCAGTAGTAAGAATACAGAAGACAATTCCCTCTAAGAAGAACACAGAAAATGTGAACTTTTCCCCTCTTTTCGTTACTAGGAGGTTCCTGTTCAAGCCTCTAACAGCTACAAGTGACATAATTACGAAGGCTTTCCAGACAAGGTCCCTTAAATATGACTGTGACTAATTCTTCCAGTTCCCTAACTCTATAATGTACCACAAGAGAGACAGTGAAGCTGGATGTTGGTGTTCTGAGTATTTCTTCACTCCAGAAAAAAAAGGCATCTGCAGCTTTTACTGTCCCACATGCCTTCTGCTACAGAAGATGTTCTCAAAACATAGGGAACACACATACATCTCGTCTTTTGATACTAGTAACTTTCCTTTACCTCTTATATGTTAGGGAAAAGGATCAGTAGATGTGTTAGGAAATCTAAAGTGTCATGAAAGCTACAACAGCAGAAACAGTCCAGTTACCTCATAGCATCGAAGCTGATCTTAGGCCTTATAAAAATTAGTCATTACTATTGATATTTCGGGGAAAAGGGTAACCATTTCCTACTAGTTCTGCTCACTTTAGAATTTACTTGCAATAAGCTTTTGGGGGAAAATCCCAATACTGCTTGTACTGGGCCACCTGTGATACAGAAAGCTCTCAGTGACAGCAACTTCCTAACATATCATATTAAGGGATCTACAGCAAAGAAAAAAAAAAAAAGAGTCCATAAATAATGCAAGTCACTTAAAGTGTGAACAGTCCAAAAAGACTTTAAAAAGAAAAAGAACTACCACAGGATAATTTTAGGCCCAATGAAAAAAGACAGAACTCTATCTCACAGATAGAAAGTCAAGTATCAGTTCAAAATAGCTAGAGATTTTTGTGAAACTGAATATTTACATTCATGGGACAGCAGGAATAGAACAAAATACCTGAAAGAAAAGTAAATATATATATATATATATAAATATATATACACACACAAAAGAGAGAACAGTTAGAAAAAAATGGACAATGGGGTCATAGAAAGAAAATACCAAATATACAAACATGATTTCTAACAAAGAATATATTCAAGAACAGAAGAAATTATAAATATGTAAACAGGAGTATGGAGTTTTCTCATCTGCTTAAGTATTATTTCAAATCTAGTAATATAAATCTGAAGTGCTCTGCCTTAAAAAAAAAAAGAAAAAAAAGTCCT
>VXAA01002800.1:13415-35697 GCA_013399115.1 Anseranas semipalmata | reverse complement strand
CAACACCCTCAAGTCCTTCTCCTCAGAGCTGTTCTCAATCCATTTTCCACCTAGCCTGTATTTGTGCTTGAGATTGCCCTGGCAATTGCCAGATGCAGGACTTTGCACTTGGCATTGTTGAACTTCATGAGGTTCACACAGGCTCACCTATCAAGCTTGTCTTATGTTGACCGTAACATCCTCCAGCATGTTGACCGCAGCACACAGCCTGGTGTCACCAGCAAGCTTGCTGAGGGTACAAGTCAATCCCACTGTCCATGTCACCGACAAAGACATTAAACAACACCGGTCCCAGTACCGACCCCTGAGGAACAACACTTGTCACTGATCTCCACCTGGACATTGAGCCATTGACCGCAACTCTTTGAGTGCAACCATCCAGCCAATTCCTTACCCACCGAGTCATCCATCCATCAAATCCATGTCTCTCCAACTTAGAGACAAACATACCATATGGAACAGTGTCAAATGCTTTGCACAAGTCCAGGTAGATGAGGTCAGTTATCTTCCACTATCCACCAGTGCTGTAACCCCGTTGTAGAAGGCCACTAGATTTGTCAGGCATGATCTGCCTTTAGTGAAGCCATTTTGGCTGTTACCAATCACCCTCTCTGCTTCCCATGTGCCTTAGAATAGTTTCCAGGAAGATCTGCTCCATCATCTTGCTGGGCACAGAGGTGAGACTGACTGGCCTATAGCTCCCCACGTCTTCCTTTTTTCCCTTTTTAAAAATGGGGGTTATGTTTCCCCTTTTCCAGTCACTGGAAACTTCACTGGACTGCCACAGCTTCTCAAATATGATGGCTTAGCAACTTCATCTGTCAGTTCCCTCAGGACGCATGGATGCATCTCATCAGGTCCTGTAGACTTCTGCACTTTCAGGTTCCTTAGATGCTCTTGAACCTGATCTTCTCCTACAGTGGGTGGTTCTTTATTCTCCCAGTTCCTGCCTTTGCCCTCTGGGATTTGGGCTATGTGGCTAGAGCTCTTGCTTGTGAAGACTGAGGCAAGAAAGTCATTGAGTACTTCAACCTTCTCTGTATCCCAGGTAACCAGGTCTCCCGTTTCCTTCCAGAGAGGAATTTGGACACAATTTCCCTAGTCTTCCTTTTATCACCAACCTATAGAAGCCTTTCTTGTTGCTCTTGACACCCCTGGCCAAATTTAATTCTAATACAGCTTTAGCTTTCCTAACCTGATCCCTGGCTGCTTGGATAATTTCTCTGTATTCCTCAGAGGCTGTCTGTCCTTGCTTTCACCCTCTGTAGGCCTCCTTTTTCTGCAAGAGTTTGGCCAGGAGCTCCTTGTTCATCCATTCAGGCCTCCTGGTGTTTTTGCCTGACTTCCTCTTTGTTGGGATGCATCACTCCTGGGCTTGGAGGAGGTGATCCTTGAATATTAACCAGCTTTCTTGGGCCCCTCTTCCCTCCAGGCCTTTGTCCCATGGTACTCTACCAAGCAGATACCTGAAGAGGTCAAAGTCTGTTCTCCCAAAGTCCAGGGTAATGAGTTTGCTGTGCTCCCTTCTCACTGCCCTCATGATCCTAAAGTCCACCATTTCATCATCACTGCAGCCCAGGCTGCCCTTGAGCTTCACATTCCTCACCAACCCCTCCTTGTTGGTGAGAATGAGGTCCAGCATAGCGCCTCTCCTCATTGGCTACTCTATGACTTGGAGAAGGAAGTTATCATCAATGTATTCCAGGAACCTCCTGGATTGCCTAGGCCTTGCTGTGCTGTCCCTCCAACAAATATCAGGGTGGTTGAAGTCCCCCATGAGGACCAGGGCTTGTGAACATGAGGCTGCTTCTATCTGTCTATAGAGGGCCTCATCTGCTTGGTCTTTCTGATCAGGTGGCCTGCAGTAGACCCCCACTATAATGTCTACTGTCCCTGCCCTCCCTTTAATCCTGACCATAAGCTCTCTGTCAGCTCCTCATCCATCCCCAGGCAGAGGTCCATGCACTCCAGCTGTTCACTGATATAAAGGGTGATGCCACCTCCTCATCTCTCCTGCCTGTCCTTCCTAAAAAGTCTGTATCCTTCCATTCCAACACTCCAGTCATGGCAGCCATCCCACAATATCTCCGTAATGCCAATGAGGTCATAGCCCTGCAGGCATGTGTACATCTCTGACTCCTTTTGTTTATTACCCATGCTATGTGCATTAGCACAGAGACATTTGAGTTGGGCCACTGATGAAGCCGACTTACTGGCTGGAGTGGCTGAAATTCCTTTGTGCTGGCTTGGAGTCTTTTTTGCTCAGGACAGAATTATAGCACAAGCCTATTATTCACAGATAGATTGCCTAGAAAAATCTCTTCACGTTACTTAGGTCTTGGTCTTTCAGGGTACACTTGTGAGTAATCTGAGTAATGAAAATTGCATCTTTTAATTTTTTTTCCAATAGAATAGATCATATTATAATGACAATTGACATTCAACAGTAATATCCATACACTCTCTAACAAGACTGGTAATACATCACTATCACATAGAAATGCCTTCTTTAATTGCTACCAATCTTGTCTTTCTCTTTAAAGTTTGAAACTACTTGACCTATCTGCACCAACTGTCAGGAAAAGAAGAAATGCCATGGTTTAGATGCTGGCAGGTAAGAGTGCAAACGTGAAAGAATAGAACTGGGGAAACTTGAAAACATAGCATAGGAAAGGCAACTGCATTGCCTTGGAGATTTAAAGGAAGACATTTGCCAGGTTGTGCCAACTGTCCATTAAACACTGCACAGGAGAAAAGTACAAGAAAATGGATAATAATGGCCATTTCAGTGTTCATTTCTCCAAAACTCACCTGCAAAAACATCCTGTTTACAAGCTGTGCTGTAAAATCTTTTTTTGACCTAGAGCATAACCATGACTTCATTCAGATTCTGTAAAATAAAATACAGAACAGATGTATGTTCATAGGTGGATGATACTGTTAGTCTAGCATGGGCAGCTGGTTGGCAACAAAGACTTAATACATTTTTCCTGACAATTAATATGTTCTCTCTGTGTTTGCCACTTTTCCCTTTGATTAAATATCTTCCTGAAAATATTGCTTCAAGACATGAGGAACACAATCTGTTCCTTAAACAACAGCAAGGTCTTAAGCTATCTATCTCCCAGAAAAGGATGTTCAGGAAGCTAAGCAGCAACCCAGGTGCACTTAGTCCTCCAACACTTCCACCACTGCCCCAAATGTTCTACCATTTTATGTATAATGTCCTATACCTTGCTTTCTTGCCTACTTTGTCCTCTGTTTAATTGCTGTGACAGTGCTTCTCACAGTAAAGAGACAGAGGTTCAGGACTGTTATTATGCCTCCAGCTTCAGGTAAAACCCTCAGACAAACTACTAATTTTTGTTGCACACTGAATAATGTATAATCCATCACAAACCACCCATAAAAATCAGTACTATTCATTTCCATGATCACTAAAACACACGAAGAACATACTTTCAGTGGCACCATCTTCTAAATTCCAGTAAAATGAAAGGAAGTCAAATGCCTAAAATCCTACTGGGTACTATTAATGTAAGTTTATTAATTCAACCTGAATTCTAATTCTTCTTGGCATTTCCAGAAAAAAAAAATCAGAATTTCTTTAAGAAATATAATAAGATACAAAAATATATATATAATAGCAAAATCAGGAGGGGAAAAACATGGTATTCTATCTATGACAAATAATAAACTGTATTTAAATATGTAGCTATCTCACAGTGCAAAAGCCTACCTAGCACTAGAATGAAAGTGGAATATGGCAGTTTAGTCATCACCTCAGTCACTTTCAAAGTCTATGTATTTTTCATAGACTGCTAGAATATTCATCTGTCTTAATTTTTCTTTTGAAAGAACTAGCTAAGAAACTTATGTCATTTGCAGTGCAGTACATCACTTTCAATCTATAGCTAATATGTTCTTCCAGCAGTGTGCTGGTGAAGGATGTCAGACTCCAAGGAAGGGTTCATTTAACTTCATTCATTTTTCAGGGAAAATGTATGATGATTATATAAGCTGCTATCAGTGCTAATAGCCAGATAGATAAATGCATTTTAAAAAGAGGTTAGAAGTTCTCAGTTTCCTGTTTGCTGTTGCCGATTAATGTGGAGTTTCTGTGCCTCAAATCTTCATTCTTTTTATTTTAAAATGATCTCTTGCCACTTTTTAGATTTAGAAATATTCAGATTTTTATATATGAATGAGTCTAATGCTTTTTTCTCTATATATCTCTCTCTTTTTCTTTTTTTTTTTTTTTTTTTTGCCTTATGTAAGGGTTGATAGCTCATGAGGATAAAAGGTCACTGAGAATAAGCTACACCTTTGAATGGCTTTAATGTACTGTGGCTAGATTCATTTTTGTTTTGAGACGCCCTTTAAACACTGACAGCCAAGACCTTACAGGCTTGCAAGAAGAGTCAAATCATTCATATCCCCTTTGAAGTGTTTAAGATTTCTATTTAAATGCATATCTGTAAAACCCAATGATTTGGCCAACATTGTTTGGAAAATATCAGGTTCTTCAGACTATCACTGAAGAGTGCTCTCCCATTGTATCACTCTCTCACTTGTAGCACAACTAACTTTTGGAGAAAAAACACTTCTGAGGATTAGATTTTGACCCTGCTACTCTCTCTCACTGCACTTTGGTAGCTCTAGATCTTCTCATTTTTAATCTAGGTACACAGAGCTTAAGCACTTCCAGTATCTTCCATTAATTTCATGATTACATTGGTCCAGTGTACTAACCATAAGTAGCAGCTTAAAAGTAGTACTTATCATTAAATTTAGATGCAAGGATAAAACAACAGTAAGAAAGGCTGGAATTAATTGATATAATTGTAATAGTTTTCACCCTTTACCTCAAAGCTTTATTTACAGACAATTCCATGATTTTTTGTTGGAGATGATATAGAGACTAGATGAGAAAGACTCCAATGTGTGCATCTGTATAGCTATCTTAATGCTGCAAGGCCCACTCCTGGTCCTGTACAAATTTTGAAGTGTAAAGTTCAGCATGGAAATGTGGGCCTAGAAGGAAAGAGGGGCCTTAAAAACACATCCCTAACCAGTGCAGGGGAGAAGCATCACTGAGTAAGGGCATGGGGAAAAATACAGCTGTAGAGAGTTGTAGTAGGACAGACGCAGGAAGAAAATATCATTAATTTTAAATGGGAGATTCCACTTTTGACAAGAAGGTTAATAATTTCATGGGGGAATCTCTTCTCTCAACATTTTCAGTTTTAGGGAGTGAGGATTTAGATAATAGTCAAAATGAAGGTTTATTAATTCAACCTGAATTCTAAATCTTAGACAAGTCACCTACAACTTTGACACTTATCTTATTTGTATTCATTTCATTTTCAGACTAACATGAAAAAGTCTTACAACTACGCTACCTTATCTAAGATATTTTTACTATGTTATTTAAGCATGTAAGATTTACATTTGGGCTAACACATGTTTCCAAAAAGAACATGCTTTTGCTTATTATTTTAAGAAACTGCATGTCACTGAAAGAGATATGCTATAAATAGAGAAAGATGAGTAACAAAAAATATATTGACGACACAATGTGCAAAAACATTGCATTCAGATAATATTATTTAGTCTTTAAGAGCACCCTGAATGTTGGGATACAAGTATGCACTCAGACATATAGACTATTTTTTGTCAAAACCAGTAATGTCTTTCATACTAAAAACTCTTCTGTCTAGAGTTTTCTTCCTCAAAGTAAATAAAACTCAAGTGGCTTTTTTCCCCATTACTCACAAAAGGAAGCCACCACGACCTGCCTACTAGTATTTAAATTATATTTACCGTCCTTGTTTTCATCTTCAATCAAAGTGGAAGTTCTTTCGTGATGGCTGGGACAGAGTTAATTTTCTTCCTAGTAGCTGGTACGGTGCTGTGTTTTGGATTTAGGATGAGAACCACGCTGATAACACACAAATGTTTCAGTTGTTGCTGAGCAGTGTTTACACTAAGGCCTTTCCAGCTTCTGGTGCTGCCCTGCCAGCAGGAGGCTGGGGGTGCACCAGGAGCTGGGAGGGGACACAGACAGGACAGCTGGCCCAAATGGACCAAAGGGATGTCCCACGTCATGTGGCGTCATGCTGAACAATAAAACCAGGGTGGCTGTCTGGAGGGTGGGTGCCACTGTTTGGGAACAGTCAGTGGGTGGTGAGTAACTACATTGTGCATCACTTGCTTTGTATATTCTTTTATCATTATTATTATTATTTTCCCTCCCTTTTCAGTACTATGAAACTGCCTTTATCTCAACCCACGAGTTTTACCTTTTTTCTCATTCTCTCTATCATTCCACCGTTGGCAGGGGGAGAGTGAGCGAACAGCTGTGTGGTGCTTAGCTGCCTCCAGGTTAAACCACAACACATGATTTCTCCATTGTCACTCTCGTTTGTAAATGTAGGAGACTTGTCACTCTTTCATTTCGCAGAACCTCTTCACCTTTTTCTTCCTGCACTTTATTGCCTAGAGTAAGTCAGCTTCCTGACACACTTTCTACTGCTTTTACCTCTGCTTTCCCCAGGCTTTTAGGAAGCACTTTCCATTTCTTTTAAGAATCAAAATTCTTGGAATGGAATTTCTTTATTACAGGAATGATGAAGGAGGACTTTTTTCCGGCTTTTGTTCAAATTTGAAGACCTCAGGTGTTCCCAGCTTCTGTAGGGCAGTCAGATGATTCGTGTACAATTTCCATTGAGTCATCTAATAGCTGAGACCTCAGACATGATGTTTGCTTTAGTCTGATGCTACCACTTTCACCAGCAGAGTAACTAGGCATATCAATGACATGTAAAATGTTTTTTTTTAGTGTGAGGCAGGAGTGGTTTATACTGCTGAACCTTTAGCTGGCAGCTTTATATCTGAAGTGCTAGGCTACTAAAAATATGTTCTTTCATAGTTCCTCTTTAAACTTTCTTAAACGAACTGTCCCAAACATATCCTCAAATTCTAACATCATGTATCTGTTGTCAAACAGTTCAGAATATAGGTATGTTCTCACAGAGCTTGCTTCTTCTCCTACTTTAATTTCATCCCATGGGGACATATATGGGGCACACTGAAGCTTCATCCTAATCATTTATGTCTTATTATCATTTGGCATTATTAATAGTAGCAAATATAATTATATTCAAATCATTCCACATGGTGCCTGAAGATTACATTGAATAGTCTTCCTAAATTAGGTGATTTCTATGCTATAGTTATAGTTTCTTTTCCAGCAATAAAAGATATTTCAGAACTTAATTTAACAATATGTTAAACATAATGGAAAGATACAGTAGAAGCATTCTTCCATGTAATTAAACAATAACGCCAATAATTAGGTTTCATTTTGATGCTAAGAGAATTATCACATTTGCTTAGGCAGAAAAATGCAAAGTTCATTTGAATCCTGATACAGTATTCTGCAAACATAAAATGAACTAAGATGAAATATTCAAAGAAATATGAAATATTCAATGTAATAAAACTGAAAGGAGAAACTTTTCTGTTGTGTCACATTTTGCAATTTCCCATCAGTTCATCAAGTTGAGTAATAGAGGCAAATTACAGCAGAATATCTATTAAAATACTTATGAAATGAGTGGCAAAAAATCATTATACTAAGCATAAGTCTGAATGCATTCTTGACACACACTGACAGGCTACAAAAGACAAATATAGTAGAATAGAACTCTGTATAGAGACTGACATTCACATTTCAGCTCTAAGTATGTAATACAAATCATAAGGAAGACTTGACTACCCAAATGTCACATTCTTAAGCTTTGACTGCATCTTGAAAGTATCCCGATTCTTTCCCCCACAAAAATCTCAAATGCAATATCCCCAAAACCTCATTTTAATATTATGTGGTAAGGGTTCACATCCTTCCCCAATACTGTTACGCACAGTCCAGCAGGAGGATAAGCTATTTAACTAGCTTGAAAAAGACTTGATAACATTTCTCAGACTGACACTACGGCATGATTTAGGTAACAAAGTATACCTGCCTGGTAATTGCGGAGGAGGAGATGCAGGATTAAATACCATAATTTAAGCAGAGGAAGAATGAATTAAAAGGAGTGAAGAACAATGGCAGCAGACGGAAACTATCAAGAATTTCAATAGTGAACCAAATTATATTTTTCCATTTATATATTTATTTTATACTTAGAGGAAATAAAAAAGGTTCTAAAGCAGCCACAGAAGACTTGAAATGCCATTTTAATCCTAGTATGCCAAATGATATGTGAACAACGCCGGGAATTTCAGAATGCAAACTGAGCTGGGTTTGTTATAATTATGGGGAAGTTAAGCAAATTGTTTGCTTTAGCTGATAATTACAGCCTCTTTGAATGTCTAGTACTTTGCCTTCCCTTTCATATTAGTGACCATTAACATGACTTCTGTACCTGTTTGTGTGATTGATTCATTTTCCCCAAAATTCATAGTACACAAAAAAGCTACATTCCTGTGACAATCAATGTTTTTTATGTGCCCCAGTGATGGCAAATACTGCCAATATGGAGAGGGAGAGGGCCAATATGAAAAGGGAGAGGGAGAAGGAGAGGGAGAGGGAGNAGAGGGGGAGGGGGGAAAATAAACAGCATTGAAGCCTAATGATTGCTCCATCCTACAGAGAGACAGGATCTGCAGGGGAGGCAAAGTTCAGCATGAGAAATTTCCACTGAGGAGTAAGTAGAAGTTAAAAAACAGCTTCAGAGGTGCTGGATCTAGCAGAGGAAGGGATGGGATCAGCAATTGAACTGGGAACATAGAAGTGTTTGAAGGAGCACAAGAGAGTCTAGAAGGGAGACTCCATAGGAAAGTTTCACATGGGATTGTGTGCAAAGAATTGGAAATGCACTCATGGATAAGGAATTAGAAGAGTAGTATGAAGACAAAATCAAATGTGAGGAACTGGAAAAATGAGGGTCAAGAGAAGAATGAGCCCCCCAGGAGACATATTGAAACCCAAGCAGCTGCAGAAAAAAAAAATATTTTTTTTTTCCTTGAAAAAGGTGGGATAGAGGAGGGAGAACTTGAGAAAAACTGCTTCAGGCTCAGCCACCACAGAGAAATGTGTCCTCAACAGCAAAGATCTACAGGAGGCTCTGAAGAGCTGGGCAACACACAGCCACTATCACAGCAGCCCTATTCTTGGGGTCCCAGCTGACACATACCATTCAAAGGTGCTTACACACCTTTGTAGGAATGTACCAAGGTCCTCATTCCCCAAATCAGACATCTCCAAATCATCCTCTCCCAGTTACCCCATAGATGTCTACTTTAGCTGCTTTATTTTCCACTTGGATATCCCAACCTCATGCCAACAGATAATGAAGAGATGACAGTGAAGTTCTGTTAAATCAGCCCAGCCTCCAAAATAAGAAAGAAGTAAAAATATATACTCTGAGCCCATGGAAGGAGACCTCGATTTAGTATGACCTGTGCATCAAAGTACTTCCTGACATCACCACAAGAGATGCCTTAGGTACATAAAGTATTATACATTCTGTAGAACAATAAGAAATAATTGTGTAACTACAAGGGGAATTATATTTCTGAAGTTGCATAACAGCAGTTATAAAAGAAGTTTCACAGTGAATAGCTAAGCTTCAGTGTTGGGTTTTCCATGACTACTCTGGGTGCACAATGTTTTGGTACATTAGACAGAAGTAAGTGTTTATATGTTTTATGTGACATTCATTTTACTTTATATTGCCTTTAGTCCAATACTTAGGAGTCTCTATAGCACAAAAAGAGAATAGCATATCAAATCAAATTACAACAATGTTAATTAAATGCCCCATCAAAGGGAGATTAAAAAAGGCCAAACTTTGCACTTCTTAGTCATTCATTACCTAAGCAAAATATTTATAGCATCAATGTGAATTTTGTTTCAGCAATGGCTAAACAACTCATGATACGCCACAAACAATGAAAATGCAAGTTAGACTTTCCATGTATTTTCTCCTGTAAAGCACTTTATACAGATTAATTATTTATATTACAAACATTTTGGTTTAAAGCTGAGATTTTTCAAAACTCGGTGCAACACCTAACAGTTACACAACTTTCTAATATGGTAGAGAGACTCCAGAGATGTTGTATAAAACAGCTAATAAAAAACATTATTTACAAACTGGAAGCACTCCTGCGATATAGTCAAGACCCTGAGTTACAGGAGAGATCCTCACTTACATGAGAGGTCTCAGCCAACTGGAAGCTGGAAAATGTTGTCCCAGTTTTCAAGAAGGGCAAGAAAAAAGACCCTGGTGATTATACACCTGTCAGTCTCACTTCAGTGCCTGGTAAAATTATGGAGAAAATTGTTCTGGGAACTATTGAAAAACACTTGAAAGACAACACATTCATTGATCGTAGCTAACACAGGTTCATGAGGGGAAGGTCCTGCTTAATAAACTTAATTTCCTTTTATGACAAGCTTACCCATCTAGTTGACCAAGGTAAGCCAGTTGATGTAAGCTTTTTAGATTTCAGCAAAGCTTTTGATACTGTTTCTCACTGTAACCTTCTGGACAAAGTGTGCAGCATACAGCTAGATAAATACATAATACGATGGGTGAACAATTGGCTGATGGGTCGGGCTCAAAGGTTTATAGTAAATGGGGTTACATCAGGCTGGCAGCCAGTCAATAGTGGGGTTCTGCAGGGCTCCATTTTAGGGCCAGTTCTCTTGAATGTTTTCATAAATGAATTTGATGCAGGACTCAGATGAATACTAAATGAGCTTGTGGATGAGGAGCCTTGACTCTCTTGAGGGTAGAGAGGCTTTGCAGACAGTTCTTGACAGGTTAGAGGGCTGGGCAATCACAAACCACATCAAATTTAACAAGAGCAAGTGCCAGGTTCTGTACCTGGACAGGGGCAACCCTGGCTGCAAAACAGACCTGTGAAAAGGGATCCGGGGGGGTTGGTAGACAGCAAGTTGAATATGAGTCAACAGTGCACCCTGGGCAGCCAGGATGGCCAACCATATCCTGGCTTGCATCAGGCACAGCAATGCTAGCTTGTCAAGGGAGGTGATGGTCCCACTCTGCTCTGCACTGGTGCAGTCTCACCTTGGGTACTGTGTGCTGTTTTGGGCACCACAATAGAAGGACATGAAACTATTAGAGAATGTCAAAAGGAGGGCAGGAGGGCAACAAAAATGGTGAAGAGTCTAGAGGGGAAGATGTATAAGGAGGGGCTGAAGTCACTTGGTTTGTTCAGCCCAGAGAAGAGGAGGCCTCATGGCGGCCTGCAGCTTCCTCACGAGGGGAGCGGAGGGGCAGGCGCTGATCTCTGCTCTCTGGTGACAGCGACAGGACCCGAGGGAACGGCATGGAGCTGTGACAGGGGAGGTTCAGGTTGGATATCAGGAAAAGGTTCTTCACCGAGAGGGTGGTCGGGCACTGGAACAGGCTCCTCAGGGAAGTGGTTATAGCACCGACCTTGCTGGTGTTCAGGAAGTGTTTGGAGAATGCTCTTAGGCATAGGGTTTAATTTTTAGGCAGTCCTGCAGCATGGAGCCAGGAGTTGGACTCAATGATCCTTGTGGGCCCTTCCAACTTCAGATATTCTGTCCTGTTCTGGTACAGAGCTTCATTGAAGAACAGTCAGAAACAACATCAGACAGTGAAAGGTATTTATAAAACTACATAGTATCTCATAGTTTTATGTTTGCAAAGTGGGAGACATGAGATAGTGCAACACTATTGAATGCAGCTCTTTGAAGCGTATAGGATTGCTATAGAGTTTAGAGTAGTTTTTTACCTGCTATCTTGCTTTAATGGTCTCCAGCACTACAGAAAGTCACAAGAGCCACTGTAATGTGACCGTAGTAAGACTTTTTTATTACTATTAATAATATTCACTATTATATCCAGCTAAGGAGAACTTTATCTAAATCTCTTCAGTGTTCTGTCAACCTACTAGACTGACTAATATGCAGCAGGAATGAATTTCAGATTCACTCAATAGCTGCAACTTTTTAAAGTTTATTTTCACCTGGGAAAAAAAAAAAAAAAAAAAAAAGTTGTCCAGCTTACAACAGGTTTAAAAATCAACCAAGAATATGCCTAATGTTTGAGATACACAAGGAATACAAAACTTTGCAGAAGAGTTTAATTTTTTTCTTCACTTGACCTCTTGACTTTACTTCTTAGCCTGAGAATGCCATTGAGAAGTTCACAGACTTATATTCTTGTGTGATTACAAATGATTCAGAACTACGGAACTTGGAAGAATCATAATGTTTTCACTAATCTACATGCAAATAGAGGTATTTGATAGTGATGGATTTCATTTGCCATAGTTAGTAATAACTTTCAACATTTTTTGTGTACTGATTTTCTTGTGTACTGTTTAGCTGAATAATAAACTAAGCCAACTGGTAAAAATTCCCAGTGTGGAAGCATTAAAATGAAATGCTCAGGAGCCAGAATGTGTTCATAACCAAAGTATGGTTAACCTCTACTAAGAATCAATACAATGACAAAGCACAGACACTAAAAAATCAACATGGTATGGCCATAATCAGATAACAGATAATAAACTTGGTAATTACAAAGAGCAAAACACTAAAATAAATCATCTCTTCACCTGGAAGAAAACACAGTTCCATTAAAACTAATATCCTATGATGCTACAAATGACTTCTTAATGTAATTGCTACAATAGAATTCTGCCAGTATTGAGTTGATTGAAATCCAGCAAATGTATTTGCTGACTCCAACTGAAACAATAGTTCATTAGAAAATGCTTTTTATATGAATTGTTTTCCTGTATCTACAGAGAAGTATATCATTTTCATTCTCTAAAATTGCTTTAAGTGTTAACAGCTATTGGAGTTTAATTAATTTCCAAACAAACCCTTACACTGTAACAGCTAAGAAGCAAAAGAAGGAAAATGTGTAACTGGGCAGTAAGTGGTGCCCCAAAGCAAGTCACCTTCCAGATCTCCATATTTTTGTCAGCAGCCTCAGGTATGCAGCTACACTTCTAGCCCATAGCTTTAAAATCTTATCAGTTTGTGCCTACTCCTCTCCCCTCACTATATGCTGCAAACACAGTAAGAAAGTGAGACTCTCTGACAGCTTGGTCACAGAAAACCTTATTCATGACCCTATTGCTCCATTGTGCTACTTTTATGATAACTTCTAGCAAATTACATAATGGAAAAAGAAAGTGTTATTTTACAGAAATCCAATAAGCAGTCCAGTAATAAATTGTTACTCTTTGGGTCTAAATAAACCTACACAACAATCATCCCTGGAAACCATACAAAGAATTAGTCAGAAGCTAAAAATTTACAGTCTTCCTTATTAGAAAAAGTAATAATCTGTATGCTCTTAGGAGTTAGGCTTTGACAAAGAGGTGCACTAGATGTAGATATTTTCCACTCTTGTTACTATGGTTTTTTCTTCTTTGTACTAAATGAAAATTCTGAAACTCAAGCAATCACCCAGAACCTAAGAGAACATCAATGCCTAAGCATCATTACCGCTTTTTGTCAAAATTAATTTAAGCTTAAATCTCATTCAATGAAAGCTAGTCAATAGCTGGTTGTCACGAGTACTCAAAAAATAAGGATTGTTTCATGCAATCAGAATGAGTCATGTCAGTGAAAACTGCCCTTTCCACATGTAGCTGCAAAAACATAAAAGGTTGCAGGGAGGAAATCATGTGGCATTTTATACCCACCATCTGAAAGGTACTAATAACCCTTGCGGTTATTGCATAACCAAGGCTCATCAATCCTAATCAACTTCAGTTCTAAAAACCCCTGAGGTCTAAACTGATGAGAGCAAGGTAAGGTTGGCTCAGAAGAAAGATCTCAGGGAAAAAGATCAGAGAAAAGAGTCTGAACAGCTATACTTGAACAGCAGTGTTACACTGGCTATCATACAGACAGTGAGAAATACACAATCAGGAGACCCAGGTTTGGCACAGCCTAGAGGCTTCACTTTGCAGGAGTGGAGGTGGAGGGGAAAGGGATCCTCCTCCATGCCCACATGAAACGTGCAATTGCTACAGGGGCAGAACAGACAGCAGAGCACTAGCCGGCAGGCTGGAGTACTTAGCTGTGTCTCACAAAAAGGAGAAGCACTATTAGGGCTGCTTCCTTCTGCCTGGGAGTGTTGGCAGCTGCTATTTATGTGTCTCCCTTTTTGTCCCAAGGCAAAGTGTCTCTGGACAGCTCTTGAGCTAAACATGGCATAGCTAAGGTCAGGATTTTAAAAGGTCATATTTAATAGAATTTGAAATGTACATAGCATTCCACACTAGCACAATTAAAAAGTGTTCCATTCTAGGCATATTTCCGACACAGCATCCAGAGGAACAATGCCATCAAAGAGAGTGAACAAGCCTAACAGTCAAGGGTACTTTGCAGAACTCTTACTGCTAGGCACAAAAGACAGAAATTGGCTTACAGTGGTTGTTTGCAAATGTCATTACCTTCTCACTCAATCAGTTACCCTGGAAATGGGAACAGAAAGAAAACATGATGCAAAGATTTTTAAGAACATTAGAGTTTGGGGATGTTTTACAATAACCTAACATACTCACTCTAAATCGTTTCTAAATAATGTTCACCTTTTACAAACCACATCTAAAATTAAAGAAAAAATAATAATAAGTTGGCACTCAAATTGAGCTTTTATCACAATCCACAGTAAGAAATTACCTAACTCTACATACTAAATTTAGAGGTAGATCAGGGAGAGGAAGAGAGGCAGCACCGTTCCCCATTCCTTTTTTTTTCTTAAGCTAGGGGGGATTCTTTTCTGTGTCATGCTTTCACAATATTGTGACTCCATTCAGTTTCAGAGAGTTGTGCTAATGTTCAAATTACACTACAGAGTAGAAAATTAGAACCCTCTTCAACATAAACAACTTGAATGAAAACAAATATACTCATTTTACTTCAGAAATTTACTTTCAGATTGGCAAGTTCAAAAAGGTTGCAAAGTTATAAGCACTTCTTGCCATTTAGAAACCATGAAAAATATTTAGAAATTAGTTTTTAGTTAAAGCTGACCTTTTGTAGCACACTGTGGCTAATGTTCATCTTGCTGAGAAGTGTAACTCAGAGAATTATTTATTATGAATAAAGTATCCCATGAGGCTCACCCTTCTTTCATATTTTTTTTTCTTTTGGCAGAGTGGGGGTGGTTGTTCACATGCTGTTATTATCTGCACACAAACGACAGTTTGCTCTGATTATTATTCAATAGTATCTGGCCATTTTTTACTTTGACATTTCTGTGGAGCTGTACAGATCTTTTAACTGAGACTCATTTTCTGCAAGTGTTCTAATGGAAACAGTATTTCAGGCAGATTGTAGCTATTTGTAAATCCTTAAGTCACATGCTTCCTGCATAGTTGATTGTGCAGACACTTAAGGCACAAGCACTTTAGCCTATGAATATAAATGTGCTTTTCTCCTTTCATGTGTGTGGGCATAGGTGTAAACATTTGTGTGTAAATATACAGTACTAACCTATTGTAAGAGATGGGACTCCTGGTGGATTTGGATGCACATAGGACACCAGACACCAGGCATCCCCATAGATATCTACCCATACTAGGTATGGGTAGATACAGGGAAACTTCAAGCCATTTCTAGATCTGATACCTCAAGGATGACACAGGCACATTTGGCTACAGCTTAGTCATGGGAACAGGGACAGCTCTTTGCTTTAAAAATCACAACATAAGACATAACACATTTCACAGATGAGCAATTTAATCTAGTATGGAGTAATTTTATATTTCCAAGTCTCTAAACAACTCATTTGACATTCAGAAGAAGACTCTTAGATTAGAGACTGTATCAGGAAGGACACTGTCAAAGCCTTCATTCTGCCCTCAGGAGCACCGGCATCACAGTCCTCACACATAAGAGCATGGTTCTCCCAACCAGCCCAGCTCAGCCGGTCATCATTCTCCTCGACTGCCAGGATAACATTGATCGCTGACCCCTGTGCAAAGATACGATGCTGATTGAATCCCTCTGCCCACTCTGATGTTCAGCAACACATTATAAACAGATGGCATATGCTACATGGCATAATTACAGCTTCATTTCTTTCAGGATTTTATATTTTTATTAGCTGTTTCATGACTCATTTTGCAGAAAGCAAGCATCAATAACTACAATGCTAACTCTTCCGGTCCTCACTACAGTCTCTAATGATTACTGTATGATTTAGCTAATGTACATTATAACATACAAATAAGATGATAAAATAAATCTGTAATATAATTAGTAAAAACCTGGATAAAAGCAATTATTTTTGTACAAATAAAAATGTTGCCTAAATAAGCTTACAAAAAAAAAAAAAAAACAAAAAAAAACAAGACTTTCAATTTCTTAGGGAATGGGGAACTTAAGGAACCAGTTTTATGATTGCTTCTTGTTGCAATCATAAGTTGAATTTGTGGAGAAATGATTGAAATTCTACTGTTATGTTTTAATATTGCATCAAAGCAACCTAACAGTGTCATTAAAAAAAAGAAAGAAAGAAAGAAAAAAAAGACAAAAAGTCAGCTACCTCAAACAGATGACAGCTGCAAGCTCCCAACAGCAAATGTCAAGTCAAAGAAGTCATCCACAGCATAAACAAACTAGGAAGACATCAGCTGCAGGAGGCCAGAGGCAACACCTCTGATTCTTACCAAATACCCTGCAATGAAAGCCCACTCCAACGCAAGCAGCAAGAACATGCACTTCTACCATCAGCGCAGCATCCTCAGCTAGTGCACATACTTTTGTCAAACTCTAACCATGATGTAAAGCCTCCTCGAGCTTCCTCACTACACTTGTCAATGTACGTAGGAAGCCAAAAGCATTTTAGCCTAAAAATAAACACTTACCAGCACAGCATATTCAAACCTGCATCTCCTACCACTGCAGAGAAATGATCTACCCAGATACCCCATTTTGATCAGGCATTTCTACCTCTATACTACCCCAAAATCTCTGCCCCAGTTTGGTCAGCTGCTGTTGAAAACCTGATCATGCACAAAAAATTTGCCGTTACATTTCATCTTTGAACTGATTGCCACATTAGTTAACTTTATTTTGAAATCATTCAGACTAGCCACCTTCATGAAAACATTTGCAACACCAAGAAAATAAAAATGTTGGTATATGTACCTTTTATATTTAGTAAGCAAATGTATTCTTGATTCATTTAAAAATCCAGTATAAATTCTCCCTTCTTTCAATATCTGAAAGAGTTGTTATAAAGCTTTACTTAGAACACCAGCTATGAAAAGCCTTCAGAATCCATTTCCATACTGTAAGCAGTATAAAAAGCCAGCATGCTTAAACATAATTAAACAGTACCCCGTCAATAGCTTGAAATAAAACATGGTTATTATTTACTGCTGTTTTGAAAGCTGTTCATTTTCCCGAGAAGAATGTCCCATGTGTTTATAGTCAGAAACATATATTAGAATGTTTTAAGCTAAAAAGTGTGTAGATTGCACTAACCAATAATCATAACTGATTTGGCAATTAACAACTAAGTTGCTAATTATATAACAACACATTTGCATAGAAATCTTAGCTGCATTACTACAAAGACTGATGAGGCCAATTTCCCCCCTGAGATTTCATCCATTCTTTCATATTCACTGTAGGCATTAGCTTAACCCTATAAAGACTATCAGGATAGGATCTGTAAGACATGAACAGTATTCTTACACAAGGCTTCGTTTGATTTATTTGTTCACATAGCAATAGCTGTAATGACATTACGAATTCTAAATGGAAAACTGATTCCAATTTCATACATGAAAAAAAGATTAAGCTATGTTAGCTGTGTGTACATAAATTTGAATTTCAGATGGGGTTTTGGAATCTACAAGGCAAATCTTTTCATTCATTAAGCCCATCCAGGGACAGCTGACATTGTAAGTGAGTCTGCATGTTCTCCTTTTTTGGCCACATTAAAACTTTTAACAATTCCTGATGATCTCTTAGAAATCAAAGCAATCATACTCACACATAGAGTTCTGAAAGAAGAAGCTCTTAGGAAAGTCAGAGTTTGTAACATAGGTTATGAACTTCGATTCAAAGGCAAACGTTTTCACACATTGCCTGACCTGATAATGGATACAGTGGGATGCTATTTATGAGCACACTAGATCTGAGTTAGTGAGGAACAATGGCCATGGATGTTTGCCTCATTAACATTTGCTTTCACTGTGCAAGACCAGAATAACCTTCAGTTCAGGACCTGCATCCTTTTTACATTATTAAAGCACTGTAGAGAGTGTTAAAACTCTTGACCTTTGGCCATCTGCAAATATTGGGTCGACATCCACAATCAGACACTTCCGTTGGTCCAATATTTCCAGAGAAGCAGAGATCAAGGCATAAGTTCTGAAACTCTTACAAGTATCTGCATAGACATTTTTGGAGGCCAAGTGCTGTTCTGTAGTAATTCAGGTATTTACAGACAGAGGAGAAGACCTGCCTTTGGCCTTACAGCAGCATTGGTATTTTTTATATTTGCTATGCTAAGACAATTATCTTCCACTGTAACCTTTGGAGACAAGCCTGACTTGTAGCAATAAAGTTTCATCTGTCCAAACTAGTTTAAAATATTTATAGCTCTTGGAAACATACAGTTAAGGTGATATAATTGTTTAACACTTCCAATCTAGGGAGCAACTCATGGCTTATCATAAACAATGTAAAATTGGAATGAAAATCTTTCCACAGAAATCTTTTTCTATTGAAGTCTTCTTTTTTGGAAAAGTCTAGCAGAGATATTACTAGTCCTGCTATAAACTCCATCACCAGAGAAAAACGTGAAAAAAAAACAACAACAAAAAAAAAAAAAACCAAAAAAAATGCAGTGTATACATCACATACAAAAGCTACTCTTTTAATGTTTTTGTTGATAGCAACATTTCAGTTGCCAAGATCACTCACATTCTTTTTTTTTTCTTTTTTTTTTTTTTAACCCATCACTCTACTTCGTCAGCTTTCTTTTCACACTTGTAGTTGATTCAGGATTTCTCTCCTCTTCTTTGGGACCCCTTGCAAATTTGCTTGATGAAGAATACATTTATTTTTAAAATGGTGTCAGATCAGTCATTCTCTCTTGTGCTGCCCCAGTAACACCAGCTTTCACACATTGTTACAGGAATGTTCTCAAATGCACTTCTCAGCCTTATGGCACACTCCCGACAGCGAGTAACCATTGTCCAAACTGGTGTCCCAGGTTAACACTTCCCCCTTCCAATGCCAAAATGAAACTTTATTCTGCTGTGCTGTGTAAAAATCCATTGTTACTTATGGAGGTTTTTGGGGCAAGCTTGCTTTTATTTAGCAACATGAAAATGCTTCTAATTGTTTTGTTCTGGTGCATATGATTCCCTATATCATTTTGCTGGCTTTATGTTCCACTCATCCTATTCCACTACTCATTTGCCACAACCTATTTAAAATTAGGTTTAAGTTTCTTGGAGTAGCAAATTTGTTTACCTATATGCTCATTCATATATGCTGTACCTTCATGCTCTTTCAAAGGTGACTAAAACTTAGTTTAAGCCTTTAGACATTGATACAATAGAAGCAATGAAAAAGCAGTATGACATCAAAGCTCTGTTTTGTTTTCTCACGAGGATGATTGTTAAACTGATCATGAAATGGAATGATTTTTCTGTCTTTCTGGCAATGCTATGAGTCATCTGTTCTCTTCTTGTCCTTTTCTTTGACGACCTGCCTTGGCCACCATGTATCCAAGAGTAGTAACTCACCCTTGTGAATCACCATTCAAGATTTAGATGTTTCCAATGAGTCATACTTAACCTTATAGAAAGTAGAATGTTTAGACTACATAAATTGTGCACTTTAACCATGCTGTGTTTAGAAGTCCATGACTGGAACACAAAATTACATATTTCAGTGACAGAAGCAAAATTAAGTGCTGAACAGTTGCCCCTACTTTAAACTCTGCATAAGCAAATCCAACCTTTTTTATTCAGTTAAAAATCATTGGTCAAAATATACATAATAGACAGCTCCCTTACAATTTTTTTCCATCACTGCAATCAACCGCTTAACAAATTTAAGAGGAATTATTTCTAACATGGTGTTCCCCATCTGAAAAGCCTGATAATATCAAAAAATCCCACCCATAAAACAACAGAATTCATATCCAGAGATTAAAAATGAATTAAGGGACTGCATTTCAGAAATTAAGCACACTCAGATCCACTGTTCAGGAAAATTTATTGCATTACATTTCCTTTCATCTGCTCTTCTTTGCACTGTATTATTCAATGCTAAGTATCTGCCTTCTGTTACAGAGTTCCCTATGGGGGAAAGTTATTCATGATCAGCATTCACTGCCACCTGCCTGCACAGAGCACCTGTAGTTAATGAAAAAATGGGTAGTCTTCTTTTTTTTCTTTTTTTCTTTTTTTTTTGGTTTAATTTCCATTCTTAGTTAAGAAAGGATTTAGCTCTTCAGAACAATGAGTGTCAAAGAGATTGAGACGCACACATGGAACAAAATTAGGCAAGATGGTTTGCAGGCTGCACGTTGTCAAAGTAATTTGTTGGTTCCAAGGGGCATGCTGGGAGAGATACTAAACTGAAGCTATCCCCATACACAGCAAACTCACACTCTAGTCAGCAGGAGGACTCTGACTGCTCTAAACAGCTCCTGAACTTTAACTGGCTCCAGGACGAACCCTTCTTCTCCTGCAGTGAGCACAGTGACGGCAAGCTCTATCTATGTCCTCATCCATTACTATTGAGACAGGGAAAACTATCAAAAATTGCTTAGTTTTGTGAAAGGAAGAAAGCAATAAAAACACAAAACAACAATATTTCATAGCTACATCTGTGAGGGGTGTGTAAGCTTCAGTTTTTTTAGTTGTAATAAAACTTCAAATTGTACTGACAAATGCCATGTAAGATATTAGCAATAACAACAATGTATAATGACCTTAAAATACAGTTTTCTTCCTTTAAATCTCTGCAGAGATGTGAAGAGAGGCCACTAGCTTTTGTGCTAGGCATGTGATTGCAGGACATCTGGATTAACAAAGTGCAAATCAGTAAGGTTTTAACATATGCAAATGCTTTCAGATCAAAACATTAAGAATTTATCTTTGCTACTCATGATTTTATTAACATAAAAAATTGTATAGCCCTTTATTAAGACACTGATACTGAAATGTTAAAGTGTTTTAACACCTTGTAGTTCACCTATGTGTTCAGCCTCCTACTGCGTCTGGAGGAAACTTAATGCATTTATGTTGATGTAAAACTTACAACTACAAAACATAAAAATGGACAGAGCTTGCAGGTACACCTGATGCAAAACATTATTGGCGTATCAACTCTACAAAAATACTTTTTTGTGCATTTGGACTTTAAAATATATCTGGACAGAATGGCAAGACAGTGTCCTACTCCAAGCTGATGTATATCGGCATGTCTACGTAATGGACACAATAGTAAATAGAATTAGTAAGTTCTTAGTATTCAAATCCAAATCTATAAACAATTTTAAACATTCAGTAGATAACCACAAACATCAGAAAATGCATACTTTATTGTCAGTGTGCAAGAAAATCTTTTATAATGCCACAATATTTCAACCTCAAGCAGAATACAATGATCCCAAGGTTACTACAGCCCATTTTCCAAGACGATGTCACTACTTACTGGGTTATGTACTGCACCTTAGAACTTAAATAGTAAGAAAAAAGAAAAACAAAAAAGAAACATTGAGTTACCTTAGATATTGATGCAATATCAGCGATCTAGAAATGCTCCTGTTTCTGAATAGATTCCTATAAAAAAGCAAACAAATATTTTCTGCTAGAGAACAGTGAACTTTCTCATCATCCACAGGCAGTATAGTAACACAACATAGCCATAATCCACATAATAAAGATTTTTAGGTTAGGTTTTGACAGTGTGTAGTGATTTCACACTGATGGGCAGCTAAGCTCCACCGCACCACTCTCTTACTTCCCCTCCTCAAAAGAACAAGGGGAGAAAATATGATGAAAAGGGCTCAAGGGTTGAGATGTAAACAGGGAGATCACTCATCGTTACCATCATGGGCAAATCAGACTCAGCGTAGCGAAGATTTATTTATTATTTTATATTATTTATAATATTATATTATTTATAATACTATATTATTTATAATATTATATTGTTTATTATATTCTTTATTTATTTACTATATTATTTATTTATATATTGCCTACTGCT
>VXAA01002800.1:0-13394 GCA_013399115.1 Anseranas semipalmata | reverse complement strand
CATGGCTCCCCCACGGGCGGCAGCTCCCGCCAGGCCTCCTGCTCCTGCGGGGGCTCCTCTCCACGGGCTGCAGCTCCGGCCCGGGGCCTGCTCCTGCGGGGGCTCCCATGGGCCGCAGCCTCCTTCAGGCCACATCCACCTGCTCCATGGGGGCTCCTCCAGGGCTGCAGCGTGGAGATCTGCTCCGTGGGGTCCCCATGGGCTGCAGGGGGACGGCCTGCTCCACCATGGGCCTCTCCACGGGCCGCAGGGGAACTTGTGCTGCGGCGCCTGGAGCCCCTCCTGCCCTCCTGCTGCACTGCCCTGGGTGCCTGCAGGGCTGCTTCTCACCCCTCTCTCCCAGCTGCTGTGGCGCAGCAGTTTGTTCCCTTCCTTAGCTCTGCTCTCCCAGAGGCACACCCAGCGTCGCTCCCTGGCTCGGCTCTGGCCAGCAGCGGGTCCCTTTTGTAGCAGCTGGAGCTGGCTCTGATCTGACATGGGGCAGCTGCTGGGCTCTGCTCACAGAGGCCACCCCTGCAGACTCCTCCACTACCAAAACCTTGCTTCATAAGCCCAATACACAGTGCAAGGATGTGTATTTACAGATAAAAAGACAAATGCATACATGTGCTTGTACAGAGTTGCCTCTTCTGAAAACCTGACATAGCATGTTGCTTTAATAAGCTTAACTTCACAGAATCACAGAACTTCCTTCATACCTGGACTGTTGCGGAATGCTGTTCTCTCGCTGTTATATATGGCAAATAAAAGTTAGACTATAAACAGTTTGCCAGCAGCCAGACTTGGACTGTGAACTGTGTGAGTGTTGTCCAAGTTGTGTGTCAGTGCTCAAAGCTCTTAGACAATCATTCTCAACCTGATGAGTGATCATCAAAATAATTGTTAAAAAGATAAATCACACATAAATGAGATGCGTGACCACACTGACAGTGCTCATTACACTATTTATATGATCACATAGGAGTCATAAACTAAATTTGGAAAGTATCTTCAATTGCCCCTTATGTCAAACCACAACAATTACAACAACAACAACAACAACAACAACAACAACAACAACAACAACAAAACTAGCAGAGGTTTGCTAGTTGTCAGGAAATGGTCTAATGCTCCCCACTATATTCCTTTTTGGTCTATCATTTTAGCTAAATTTCCTATTTATACATACACAAATAGAACATAAACAGTGTATTCCACTACCATGGGATATACAATAGGACATACCAATAAGCACATGATAATCATCTGCTTGCCTTCTCTCCATGTTTCCTCCCTTCTTTTATTCTAATGCGCTTCTGGAGGGCAAATCTGGCTCTCAGAATTATCATTCAGTATAATACTGAATTATTTTTCATCTCTAAAAGAAGAAGGTGATCTGGATCTCACAAGTGAAAGTCTTCCCGAGATACCTCCTTCACTTTCAGGACGCTTTTAGGACCAAATGTAGGATATACTGAAAAGCAACTTCAACCAAATATTCTCTGCAAAACAGTGCTCTGCCCTTGTATGACCAGACAAACAAACAAACAAACAAAAACAGTATGTCAAAAAACAATACTGTGTAAACAAACATATAAGTAGAGAAAATAAGTAGAAACTGAACAAAAAAAATCATACAGTATTACAAGCATACTCAAAACTTATTACATACCTAAAGCCTACTAAATTTAAAATGTTTTTGAATCAAAAGGTAAGAATTAGCCTAATTTTAATGTGCTACCTATCTTACCATTTCTTCTTATTATTGTTGTAATTTTAATTCAGCATAATACAGAAATCTTTGTGTTTTCATGCTATTAATTAGAAGCAATGAAATTTGGACAGAAGAAATGACAAAATCTTACATGTTTACAGACTGCAATATAAGAACACCACTGGTTTGTTTATTTTCTTCAACAGTCTCCTATGGGCAGAGGGCAAAGCAAAGGGCAAGGAAAAGCAAATGCAAAAGCTAAAGCGAAGGTCGAAGCAAGAGCAAAAGCTAAAGCAAAAGGAAAGAAAGACTGGAAAAAATGGAAAAGAAAAACAGCTTTTTTCATCAGTTTAATTTATGATCTATGCATCTAAAATAGCACATTGAAATAATGTACAATTATCCTTTGAAAAGACCTGCTGAACCTTAAGTTAGTTAACTTAACTTAGCTTGACTTAACTTAACTTGAACTACAAGCGTTTGCTTCCCATACAGCTAACATAACAGCAATATCATTTTTCTTTTAGAGATATAACTAAGTGATCTTCTGATCTGGGTTAGCAGTTGCAGATGGGTGCTGTACACCCCGGGGACTGCTGTCTGGTGCCCCGCTGAACCTGAGGCGGGCAGCCACAGGAGCACAACCACACCACTGGAGCAGGAAGCCTGGGACTTACCTACTAGGCAGGATGGGCACAGGGGGTGGGCAGTGGTTTCTGTCCTGTAACCCTCAGTCAGTCTGGGCAAATGTGCTCACATCAGCTCCCGTCCCTTTGGCCAGGTCATGCCAGTACCACAAGCATGCAGAACAGGACAGGCCCCAAGGGGACACTGTTTTCACTGTTTTAACTCTTTGTCGCTTTCTGACAGAGATGGTCCACATAAAACAATAGTCACCTAGACCCAGTCTTTGACTTTCTCCACAACTAAAGACAATTAGCAGCTGTTACCTGAGTTACTACTGCCTTCTAGGCATCTGCCCCAAACATGTTACAAGGACTTTAAGTAGTTGAAAATTCATTGGTGTTTCTCTGTTTCCTTCTCTGACATTCCTAAGCCTTTAAAACAGAGCAGATAGTGTCCAGGTCTCAGTCAGCAGTGCTTTCAGGTAGGTCTCCACTGTGCTAAGTGTCTGTGCTTCTTTGTTTTTTTTCCAGTATTTACCAGAACCAACTTATCACTGACAGCTGGGCAAACATATTTCAAGATGCATCCTGTTTGAGAGGTTCTTTCAGGTAGGAGCTTTCAACCCACAATACTTAGAAAAATCTCAAATGGCAATCTTTCTGTTCTCTAGCTGTGCTAAACACCGCAGCTGAAAACAATTTCTTTTCCATCATTTAAGCCTGCTTGTTTGTCCATCATAGACTCCCTGACTAATTTTATTTCCTACATCACAAGCAACTACTTAGCTATTTTGAGAGACAGCTTAGGCATCTAATGCTGGGAATCAAATCACAGCCATGAATCCCGTTGACTGCTTACTAGTCACATGCCACCATAGTGACTGATCTTACATTGATCTCCAAGCTGGTATTTCAGGTCAGTTCCACATGGTGACAACCAGGTACGTAGCTTCCAGCAGTGTATGAGCTCAGTTTCCAGCACCTGAGAGCTTTATGTGTTGTCTTCTGCTGGGCTGCATAAATATGTCCTGGAAGAAATATGTACTGGAAGGGGCATGGTGTAAGCAATATACAACACCCCCTGGCACTTCATGCATGGAGTTCCCCCAGGTGTGTTTTTAATAAAAACTGAAGAATACCTTTAGAAAAGGAACCACAGTATAGTTTTCATTTCAAGTAAATTATTTTTACTGTCTACTTCTACAAGAAAACTTCAGGCTGTGAGTTTCACTAGCTAGAAAGGTGCCTCAGATTAGGTATTGGCATGCTGCTACTCATAAATCCCTTCACGTTCCTAGTACCTTTTGTTCCTGTAAAGACATAGTTCACAGTAATCTGTGCTTTCATTTGTTCTGAGATTTCAAGTGCCTGTAAGGAAATGATTGTTCAAACAGCTATAGAGCTTTCCACCTAAATCTTAGCCCCCATTCTGGCTGACCAATATAGGTTTACTGTTCCCTACATATATCACTTCTGAGCAAATAATCACAACACATAGCTTAAAATACTGTTAGCAGAACTGCTGAATTCTGTCTGCAGCACTTGGAACAATTATAGCCAATTTGAATCTGATAATTTTACCTCTGTCTAGCTAAATCCTCTAAATTGATAAGTATCAGTTTGCAAATGCTGATGAAATTCATTTGACTGTTGTTGTTAATGTTTAAGTTAGTGTGCTCTGCTAGCAGTAACGACCCAGGCAAATACAGAATGAGTGGTTCTGTGCCTACTGTGGATTTTTTGTTTTGTATTGTTTTGTTTTGTTTCTGTTTGTTTGTTTGAAGGTTATTGCTATGTAATACGGAAAATCTTTTAGACAGGTTTTTATTTTCCTCAGTTTACATAAATTCTGATGCTCATAAATAACACTACAACTAGAGTACCAGAGTCTCTATCCTGTTATAAAAGATATGCAAAACCTTTCATTTTCTTGCCCATTAAATTCAGTCAAAGGAGGAGGCATGATTTTGTTAAGTATTTGTACTTTGTACATGTACTTTGTATCACTTTTAAAGAAGGGCAACGAAGCTGGTGAGGGGTCTGGAGAACAAGTCCTACAAGGAGCAGCTGAGGGAGCTGGGGTTGTTTAGCCTGGAGAAGAGGAGGCTCAGGGGCGACCTTATTGCTCTCTACAGGTACCTTAAAGGAGGCTGTAGGGAGGTGGGGATTGGTCTCTTCTCCCACGTGCCAGGTGGTAGGACGGGGGGGAATGGGCTAAAGTTGCACCAGGGGAGGTTTAGGTTGGATATTAGGAAAAATTTCTTTACTGAAAGGGTTGTGAGGCATTGGAACAGGCTGCCTAGGGAAGTGATTGAGTCACCATCCCTGGAGGTATTCAAAAGACGTTTAGATGTAGAGCTTAGTGATATGGTTTAGTGGAGGGCTTGTTAGTGTTAGGTCATAGGTTGGACTAGGTGATCTTGAAGGTCTCTTCCAACCTAAAAGATTCTGTGATTCTGTGATAGACTCTACCGACTTCTTTCATAATAATGCATTTGGCATCTGTCAGGTGATGCTGGACACTGGCAGTCTGAAATCAGCTTAATGATGAAAAGTTTTCTCATCCCATGTGGATAGTCTTCTGGAAAGATTTCCTTGGGATGTGAATAGCTTAGATTACCAGGTGGCTGGGATTCTTCATTCAGCAACAGATCTCAACTATCATATGCCTGTACACACCACAAAAAAATATGTTGCACGCAGCCCTTTCCTGGTTTTCTCTTCAACAGCAGCTCTTTCTCACCATGAACTGTGTTGGAGAACCTAACAGGCAGCATGTCATATGCAGGCCAGAAAACGGAGATCACTTGACTGCCAGGTTTGCTGTGAGCTCAATGGATGTTATTTATATGCCAGATTACTGGGAATGTGTACTCAACAGCAGTAACATGAATGTTCTTAATCTCTCTGGTTTTTCAAATCTAGACTTAAAACACTCAACACTAATACATACCTTTTTTTTTTTTTATCACTGGTTTTGAAACTTGCAACTGCCCGATAAAAATGCCATTCTACCTTTCAGTCATTTAAATTAAAAATAAATAAATAAATAAAAGGAAAAAAGAAAGAAAGAAAGAAATTCAAACACTCAGTAGCTTAAAAAGCCCTTAAAAGAATTCAGGTCTCACCATAATAATATTGTTCATACAATAAGGAGTTTATAAAAAATTTTTACTGCAACAAGAATGTCATGAGTAAATTAGTGTATCTAAAGTTTGATATCACATTAACTGCATTCCTATTACATAATTTTTGTTTTTGAAATCAATAAAAGCTGTGAAACCTATACACCTGCTAAAATAGTACTTATAACAATAGATAACATCTAAATCTATAAAACAAGTTCTTCACATATAGTATCCAAACACAGAATCACAAAATCATTTAGGTTGGAAAAGACCTCTATGATCATCCAGTCCAACCTATAACCTAACACTAACAAGTCCTCCACTAAATCATATCACTAAGCTCTGTATCTACACATCTTTTAAATACCTCCAGGGATGGTGACTCAACTGCTTCCCTGGGCAGCCTGTTCCAATGTCTCACAACCCTTTCAGTAAAGAAATTTTTCCTAATATCCAACCTAAACCTCCCCTGGTGCAACTTTAGCCCATTCCCCCTCGTCCTATCACCTGGCATGCAGGAGAAGAGACCAATCCCTACCTCCCTACAGCCTCCTTTAAGGTACCTGTAGAGAGCGATAAGGTCACCCCTGAGCCTCCTCTTCTCCAGGCTGAACAACCCCAGCTCCCTCAGCCGCTCCTCGTAGGACTTGTTCTCCAGACCCCTCACCAGCTTCGTTGCCCTTCTCTGGACACGCTCCAGCACCTCAATGTCCTTCCTGTAGTGAGGGGCCCAAAACTGAACACAGGACTCCAGGTGCGGCCTCACTAGAGCCGAGTACAGGGGGACAATCACTTCCCTAGTTGTGCTGGCCACACTGTTCCAGATACAAGCCAGGATGCTGTTGGCCTTCTTGGCCACCTGAGCACACTGCTGGCTCATATTCAGCTGACTATCAACCAATACTCCCAGGTCCTTCTTTGCCAGGCAGCTTTCCAGCCACTCACTTCCCAGCCTGTAGCGTTGCTTGGGGTTGTTGTGCCCCAAGTGCAACGTGCATAGATCTAGATTTTAGACTGCCTTCAAAATAATTTATAGTTTAAACACCGACTTTTAATGGATATCATCTATACTTGTTCCATCTGGTACCTCCTCTTCCTTTTATTACTATGGAAAAAGATTCACAGAAGATCTGGTGATATTTAAATATTATGTTTGGAATCAGACTTCTTTCCAAAAATGTATATGACAAAATACCTCTCAAATAGCTGCACAGTGTATATGTGACATATTTTAATATAGCATTTGCTTCATAGTTGTTAACAGCAATCTAAGAACCTCAGATTTCCATGGTGATACAGACCTATACATTAGACCACCCTTTACTCCTAGATGCTGACAGTGGAACCATCTGTGATGTATTTCCAATACCAGGACCTGCTGTTACCTTTTTATGGTGTTAAAACACTAAGGCAGGGAACCATACTTTCAGCAAAGCTCCTTGCTACCTGTAATCTCTTCAGTCTTTGGAGGACTTCTTGTGAGCTTCTTGCTGCAGACTATCACCTCTTTCTCCCCGTGCAGTCTGTGCTAGGGGAGCAACAAGCACCCACACAATCCAGCACAGGGAGGCAGGAACGCTCATGCTTCAACTACCCACTGGCCCTGTTTCTCCATCAGCCAGCTTCAGGGAATCTAGCAGCTATGAATAGCTTCATAACAAGAGTTTCAGTCTTCTCTTTTTTGAGTTCCGAGAATATGGACAAGCATGTTTCAATGACCCAGCCATTCAGGGAATTCTCACCTGCAGGGAGAATTTTCTGGGCAGAATTTTCTAATAGAGAGCAAGCCAGTCCTTATCTTCTAACTACAGAATTGGAAGGGAATTCCTAGGGAAGCAGGTGAAGTGACATAAATCATATATCAGGAACCTGTCCTGAAAGTTGTCTCATTCTGAACATGACAGATTCCTCTTTAGAGATCCCACTGGGAGCTGTGAGTTGCTGTTTAGAAATGTATTTTGATTTGAAAACCCATTAAAAAATCTTAACATAAAAAAGTACTAATTTCTTTTCTAAATTTTTTCTTCACTAGAAGAGCTGAAATGTTGCCTGACAAAGTGAATTATTTCCCTTCTCCCTTAGAACTGAGAAATTAGTGGATGTAGATGAAATAAATTTGAATTTTAATAGGACAATTATCTTCTATTAAAAATGTCTTAGAGCGCTAACATGACAAATTCTGACCAGTATCTGTACACATTGTATATTGTATATATTGCCCAAGCACGCCTATTTCATTGCTTTCTCATCCCAGCCTTTACAAATGACAATTCTTCAGTAAAATGTTGATGGCCTACAATGCTGCCTCCTACTTTCCTGTTCTTAAATGCTGCTTTGCACTATTGGGCTTAGCAACTCTGTAGTCCACCCTTGGGATCCTTTCTGTGATGCTCGCTTCAGATCAACCATTATCCAGTTGCAATTTCCAGTTTATGTTAGTCTTCCTTCACTGATGACATAACACTAAGGTTCAGTTACAGAGTTTTCCCTGCACATCAGGCTCTCTGCTGAGGTTTTCTTCTCTAACACATGATAACAAAATTCTTGGTGACCCACAGTCAACACTATCTGCCTGCAGCATTTTGCTTCATCTCCTGCTAATTTCCAGCTTTCTGGCTGCCATGTCTATCTTCTTTGTGCTGGATAGGGCAAAGTGTATCCTGGTGCTGGATCCAGTACATTGCTTGTCCAGTTCCAGTAATTAGTATTTTCTTTAACAATCTTAGGGTAAAAAGCTTCTCACAAATGAGCAGTTAAAAAAAAAAAAAAAAAAAGAGCAGTCTACAAGCATTAAAAACAATGTGTTGCTACAGTCTGCAATTTGATAACTCTAGTGAGCATGTACATAAATACAAACATGTTCTAATCAAGGCAGCACAGCTACAGTGAAATGGTGTGCATGTTTTATTAGCTCATATGAAGGAAGAGCATCACTCAGGCAGGAGTCCTCTCCACAACTGCCCAAGTCTTTCATTCTTGCACAGTGACATTCCAACAATGGCTACATTTTCTGGAACAATCAGGAAAGTGCAGTTTTAGCTTCATATTCCCACATCTAGCAGCCAAATTAAAGGGAAAGAAAAAGAAAAACAAAAACTTACTACAACTCAATTTTCTATCATGGGTTGAGCTGTCTGGAAATTCCACCACAGAATAGTCTTCCAATGCTGCTTCTATGAAATTGAAACATTTTTCAGGAAAATGTGGGTTTTGTCAAAAGGTTCAGTTAATAATCACCAAATATTTACCTTTTCACAATAGCACAGTCACTTCAGAATGATATAACATCAGAACATAATGCTACTGACTTTATCAGAGGTAAATATTTGACATCAAAGAAATAGAACATTTTGATAGGTTCAAAAATTTTGGGAGGTATATTTTATTTCATACTGGAAGTCAGAAACTTTCTATTGCTACTAAAGAAATAGCTGAGTATGTTTCTCTCCAGACAATAAAAATCACTCACGGAGTTCTCAATATGGAAGAGTAATAACAATGTGCAATACAACGCGAGTTTTCTAAACAAAGGTGCATCTGTCACAGAATAGGACATAACAGGCATTTTCCAGAAGCTCTTATGCAGTCTCTTTTGTGAACTATAACAACAAAGGTATTGGGAAAAGTAAACTGAGATATCACTGAGAACAGGAAACCAATGGGGACAGGGGGAGAATTAGGTTACATGAAGTTGTGCTGATGGTATTAAGCCCTCACCACACCCACCTAGGTGTATCAGAGCACACAAGAAAACTTAGGGGAAAAGAAGCAGTTTCCTCCAGGGCAACAGAAAGTCAGCTGAGGTGAAACATGCATCAATATCAAGGTACAAACCTTCTCTGCACTTCTGAGGGACCAAGGAGATCTGGGGCAGTCATTTGCCAATTCCAGTGGAAAGGGATCTATGCCAACAAACAATGTGTTGGAAATTCTGGAAATTTTCCAGAACTAGTTTCTCTGTGCTAAGCTCAATAGAAAGCAACACAAATCAGAACTGGAGACTAAAATGTCCTGCAAGGAACTGTTACATGACAATGGTAAAGAAACAGATTTGAACTGTAAAGCTGCAGATATTGTATAAGTAACAACTGATTCATCAAGCAAGACAACAGTGAAGTTTTTAATTGTAAGGAATGAATATAAACGAATTCTCATTTTAATCCTCCCACTGCTTCTTTGTCTGTGAATTACAAAGATATGGATTGTAACAGGGGAGAAGCGGGAAGGAAGGTAGAGGATGGCATTATATACACACCATAATAGGAAATATGTAAATACATTCTGTTATCTCTTGAATCATTGTCATAAGACTTCATACAGTGATAAATGGGTGATTAGCTCAGAGGAAAAGAAGCTATCAGGGACTGTGGGAAGCAGAAAAAATACATGCAAGTGGAATAGGGGGTTGGAAAGCAGAGAGACATAAAGTCAATATTGAAGGTAATGTCAGAGGAGTCTTTTCCTGATGAAGAGATAGGCTTGTGAAGTTACACCTAAAGAACAGAAACCATTAGAAGAGCCCAGGTAAATAAGCTACTTGTAGTTCATACCCTTTCATACATAAATCACATAGAAAGGCTTGCTTTCTGGACATGGTAAAAAAGTAATATTGATAATATGTGAAGAAGTATTAATGGAAAAATCAAATATTAATTGAAAGTACTAACTCATGTGGATAATGCATATATTTATAATATATACAACCATAATATTCCTAAGAGTTTTTAATTATATTCTGAAGTAAATATGATATTTGAATCAGTGCAAATATGTGTTCTATTGTCATGTTTACTCCTCGTAGTTATTATAATACTGAGTTATCTATAAGATGATGGTGTTCTGGGAAAATATTGCTAAAAAGATCATTCTTGATTGAACTGTGATTCTCTCTTGATGTTTTCTATAGCTCAGAAAGCAGACAGGTTCAGTTTACAGGCAGATGCTGCAGATAAAATTTGTGGGTTTCCAGTCCTGTTCACAGAGTTTCTTCAACAGAAGAGCAAAAGTTAACATTTGCAAATCTTTAGTACAAATAAAAAATTGACCATACAAATGGCCAGTACATCAATACATCAATAGTATCTCAAGGCCTGTGCTCTTGCTCTAAAGTTTTTAGTGCTTTTTGGATTATTTGGGGCCATATATCTCTGGCATTGAGTTTGAGAACAGCCCCAGCCTCCCGGCTCTGAACATCTAGATCACTCCTGATGTGAATCTGGCTGAGACCCAGATTCGTTAAAGTATGGTGTTTTGCAGCTGCATAGTCCTTACTGTCAGGGAGACTGGGAGTTTTGTGAGCCATGCCCCTATGCAGGAGACTACTTGTGTTGTCAGTCAGAGTCCCTCTAGAGGTTCAGGGAGCTGCTGGGAGGCAAGGTCAGAGCAGGGGACAATTCCAGGTCTAGCTCCTGCTTGAGTCTCTAGGGATAGCCCAAACTAAAGAGGCTGCCCAAATAGGCAGGTTTACCCCCAGCAGGGAAAATAAAAGTGGTTGCAGATTTGCTCTTTGGGAAATCTAAAAATTACCTTGATAGGCCCATAAAACCTATTTACCTATTTATCAGCACAATCTAAACAGCCTTGTAAACAGAGACTCCTCATTCCCCTGACTAAATGGAGGTTTGTCCTGTGGAGACATCTGCAACTGTCCTTCTCTCCTAAGGCTCCTTCAGCAGTCAGTGGAGATCTAGTCAGGCTGATCATCAAGGACACTCTTATCTTAAAAGCAGACATATAAAATAGATGAGTTAAATTGAACTTACTTCTTTCTATTAATTATGAAGCAAGCAATTATGTAATGACAAGTCTATGTGCAAACATCTGCACAGCACAATTGACTTTGAGCCAGCCTGATGCTCTGAGTTCAATAAAAGGCCAATTTGTATTGCAAAACACCTTTGCTTTGGTATCTAGCACAGCCAGATATCTCAAAAATAGCTCATGCTTTTTCTCCCCACCTGATCTCCCTGTTCTGCGCCAGGGCAGACTCCTTCAAAAGCAACCCTGTACAAGCTGCTTTGCTTGACTGTGACCCTTCAGTATGCTAGAAAGCAGGGTCTTTCACCCATCAACATTACCTGTATCTTTTCAGCTTCTGGTCATTGTCTTTGCATCCCTTCGTACTTTCAAGATTTTTTTCCTGACCAGATATGTTTGGCATTTTACTGCTGATACACATATATATTGTATGTAAGTGTATCTCAACATCTCCTTATTCTTGCTTTTTTGTCAAATTTAATAACTGGCATAGGTACATATGCAAATATGCAGGAAAATACCATCAGTAAATTCCTCATAATCCAATTTCCAAGATAAAATATTTGAAATATACAGTAAAGAAAAAGGGAAAATAGAGAAAACATAAAAAAATGTAATGCCATAAATGAAGTAATTAGATCTAGTAACATTTCATTATGAGCATACTTGCGTCACACTTCAGCTGTTCTTGTATTACCATGCAAGCTAATTAAAATTTGACTGCTCCAAATCTTTTTTTTTAACTTTTCTGCTTTAATACCAATGCAAATGCCTATGATGGAAAAAAGGAAAGTTGCAAAGTTGTAAGAAAAATGAAGTCCCTTCCATGCTAGTGAATAAAAGAGCCTGAGTCAACCACATCAGTTTGTTTAGGCCTGTTACTGTAAGTTTCTATTTTGGACATACCTCAGCTATGCCATTATATCTGTGCATTTATGTTAACACGTTTTATGTTATTATTTAGATTAGATATAGATATAGATAGATATAGATACAACACATATATATATACACACACACATAAAGCCATACATATACCTATCTATGAACGTGAATGTTGTTGCTTTCTCTTCAAATACTTGTTATAAATATCACTGTTTCATATTCATATTTACAGATATTCACTTCAACAGAAGTGAACATGGCCAGAGAAGGAAACAAGACCTCATCTTCATGTTTACTTCCCCTTCAGCATCTAAGTATGGAGGAGGAGGTAATTATGAAATGTCAGCTGTGCTCAGAAATCCCAGCATACACACAGGTTTTTGGTATGAACTTCAAATATAATGAGTCAGTTAGTTTTCAAAGGTCATATGGATACATTTTCTCCTGTCAACTTTTAGAAGTGTTCAATGGCATTTGTTGTTGAGATGGCTGAATATTTTCCTTTTAGTCAGTTATGGAATGAAAATGACATATACGTGTCATATGACGTATACTTCATATATATTCCATATTAGCACTTTTACTGTACTACAAGATGATGATTTCATTTGGCCTTTACGTATGGATTAATTGCGAAGAGCTGCCTCTGAGAAACAGCCACAGGCAGGTTGAGAGCTTGTGGGTAAAAATTAAGGACCTGACCAATAAAGGACACCTTGTGTTTGGGGTCTACTACAGGCTGCCTGAACAAGGAGAGCCTGTTGACAAGGCCTTCCTGCTTCAGCTGCAGGAAGCATCGTGCTTGCACACTGTCATCCTGCTGGGGGATTTCAACCACCTGCTGGGAAAGCAACCTGTCTGCTGGGAAAGCAACAGAGCAGGCTGTAAGCAATGCGGGAGACTCCTAGAGTACATCGAGGGTAACTTCCTGGTATTAGACAAACCAACCAGAGGAGAAGCGTTACTGGACCTGGTGCTCACCAGTGCAGATGAACTCATTAATGAGGTTAAGATTGGAGGCAGTATGGGCTGCAGCAACCACACCCTGGTTGAGTTTGTGATCTCAGGGAATATGGGCCTGGCAAAGAGCAAAGTCAGGACCCTCAACTTTAGAAGAGTGAACTTCCACCTGTATAAACAATTAGTTGATGACATCCCTTGGGAAACTGTCCTTAAGGACAGAGGAACTGATCAGAACTGGCAACTCTTTGAGGACACTTTTCTTAGAGCATAGGAGCTCTCCATCCCCATGTGTAAGAAATCAAGCAAGGGAAAGCAGGAAACCGGCACGGCTGAGCAAGGACC
>VXAA01002799.1:933570-981217 GCA_013399115.1 Anseranas semipalmata | reverse complement strand
GCTGCCCAGGGAAGCAGTTGAGTCACCATCCCTGGAGTTACTCAGAAGATGTGTAGCTGTCGTTGCTTAGGGACATAGTCTAGTGGTAGACTTGGCAGTGCTAGGTTAATGATTGGACTCAATGATCTTAGAGGTCTTTCCAACCTAAATGATTCTATGAAGACTAAAAGGATGCAGATCTTTGATATGCATCAAAAAGCATTATAACATCGCAGTAACATTTTACGTTGAGAATAAATAACTCCCTATGTTTTCATAACAGCTGGCAGAGATATGTTCCTAGGTGGGAGTGAAATAGCAGAAGTTTCCCTTTTGGCCAATAGAAATAGTTAACGTGAGATAGTTTTGAATTAGCCTTTCTTTTGTTGAAGTCTGCCCTTGCAGAGGTAGGCAAAAAGATGATGTGAGGAGGCCTAGTATTAATACCAAACGATTGGTTTAAATGGGTAGGATTAAGCTGTTTATGCTCTTCCCTGCCAACGAAATCTTTACTTGCCAGGTATTAAAAGCCCTCAGCTAAGTATGAACAAAGATTACTACTCAAATGCACATGCAGAAAGACATACTTGGCATTTAGAAACTGCAGTTCATAGATTGTATGTACTTTTCCTTTTCTTTTTGAAGCAGTGCACATGCACGTATTGGACACAGCTCCCTGTTCTTGGAGCTGTCATTGAGGTTCTTCTTTTCAGTGATCTTTAGAAAAATCGTGGCATAAACAAGTTTAGAGGAGGTAAAACTCTATGTAATTATTGAATTAAAAAAAAGCTATATGGGAATAAAAAGTTCAGCTGTAGTAATAAGACTCAGCATGCAGTGAGAATCAGTCTGATCTGCTGAACAGGTGCACCCCAAGGGCTTCTGGAGCTCCTTCTGTTGTGTGACTTCTGTTCCTGTCTTTCAGCTGACTTACCGTTCCGTTCTCTTGCACTGGGGCACAGTGCAGGTTCAGTGAGAATCATGGAAGTCAGCATCGAGGCCAGCCATGCTCAGCACTGTGTTCTGAAGTGGTCACTTCAGATTTGAGCTGAAAAACACAGCCCTGCAGTGGTCAGGCCTAACGTCAGTTCAGGTTGTGAAGGAGTTGTAATGGAGAAGTTACAGCAGGATGCTGAAGGCAGGAGCATGGTCCAGGAGTAAGGCACACTGAGCTCCAGGCCTGAGCTGTAGTCCTGCAGCAGGGGAAACTGCGCATGTGGTTCATTTGCAGATTTTGTTGTATGACCTGGGAGCAAAATGGTAGAGTCAATTTTGGAGCTTTTGTTTGAAGCAACAAAGACGTGACTCAACTGGTGCTCTGGCAGGAGGGCACCTACTCTGAGCAGCCCCTGAGCAGAGCTGCCTGGCAACTTGAGGTCATTGATCATACATGCTGCTCAAGGCAAAAACCTACCGTGTGCCTGAAAGAAAACCAGTAAAAAACCAGTTGGCAGTAAACCTTTTAAGAGAGTTTATTATGAACAGTGTTACTAATATCTTGAAAACAGCAGGTTTGAAATGTGGCACTCTCATGAGCCTTACAAGCATGAATAAATTAAAAATACGCAGAAACCATCTGTACTGAAACTTGTTGATTGCATCTGGTCTCTTTGGAGAGAGCAAAATAATTCTTTTGGCCTATTTCTGGTTCTAATTATGAGCTTCACCACAATTCTCATTTTGTGCTGGTTTAATATTGGTACTCTTAATAGGCTGAATTTGGGGGCTTGGTCAAACTTTCTCCTAAGCATCTGTGGTCACAGTTGGTGGTATGATGGTCACCTATGTTCATGCTGCTTTTTCCTGGCTCACATAAGAGTATGCATAGGGACAGCTGGGACTTCCACTTGGCCCCCACATACTGCTTGACCATCATCTCTGTGGTATTGGAGGAATTCTCCAAAGTTATTCTATGTAGGACAACTTATGCATCTTTTCAGCACCCACCTGTGGTGGTCTGCTGTAGATAACTGCTCTGATCTGGAGAATTTAGCTTTCTGATGGAAAAACAATATACTTCCAAGGATAAAACAAAGAAATGTCACAACTCTTCAAGGCTGTGATTTGACATGTGAACAGAATTATTTAAAAATCCCCAAATTAGGAGCAGCCAGATCACTAGTTATGACTCGCGTAAATCATTCTTGATGTCTCTGGAATCGTGACTGTAAATGAATGTGAGCACTGCTGGGTCAGTTCCTGAGACTCTGCTTGGCCAAATACAGGTTTTTCCCGAATAAAGATGGGGACTGCAGCCTGGCATTTTGCTTTCCTCTCAGGCACTGCCTTTCCTTTTCTCAGTTCTTGTTTTCAAGAAAAGTGTCTTGATTGCAAATACTTTCCAGCTGTAATAAAAATAAAAGATGAGGATGACTTCTGTTTTTTATGGGAACAAAGTGTCGATACAGGGAAGAGGGGGATCATTCCATCCACGTGTCAGAGCACTTGTCCGCTAGTTCTGATGCTTTACTCTTCTGTTGGGACGTTCACTGATGTGCAGTGGCACCAGTGCTTTTACGTTGTGACTGACTGTGACCCAGTTCCTCTTTCATGCTGAACAAAGAAGGGGCAGTTCAGCAGCTTCTCAGTGCATCTTGGCTAAGTGCAAGCTGTATGCAGCTAAGGGCAGAAGTAATTCCTTCCAGTTACTTTCTAGCCTTTATGTATGACAAAGGTTTTTCACATCACCTTCACTTGTGTGGTTCACTGTGCTGGTGGAGTATTGATCCTTTTCCCTGATCCGGCAGCAGTGGGGCACAGAAGCTTCCCCCCACCTCCTTCGTGACGTACTTGGCAAGTAGGTTAACTGATCTGATTGATACTGCTCTTTAATCGTGCTCTTGTTTCCACAGTCCTGGAGAACTGAAGCATCCTCGGCAGTGGGCTGCTCCTACTTTGCCTGCTGGAGAAAGTTCCAGTTTTGTTTGAGGGCTTTTAAGGCAGGTCTTCCCCCACCTGAAATCTCCTGTTGGTTTAGGCATCTCTGGAGACTGTCTGGTCCAATTGCCCTTTTCTAAGTAGGATCAACTAGAGCGTGTTGCTCAGGACTGTAGCCAGTTGGGTTTTGAATATTTCCAGGAATGGAGACTCCATAGCCTCTCTGGGCAACTTTTTCCAGGTTGTGACCACCATTACAGTAAAGTTTTATGTTGAGATAGAACTTAACTGTATTTCAGTAAGTTGTGGCCACCACTGAGCAGCCTGGCTTTGTCATCTTCACTGCACCTCCCATCGGGTATTTATACAAATTAAGATTCCCCTGAGCCTTCTCCAGGCTGAATGATCCCAGCTCACTCAGCCTCTCCTTGTATGTCAGATGCTGTAATCATCTCTGTGGCCATTTGCTGGATCCACTCCAGTATGTCTATACTTTCCTTATAGTCTCAATTGCGTTGATTGTCACCTGACTCCTGGCTGAATTTAATCTGCTTGTTTTTAGAGTCTTAACCATCTTAATAATCATCCTTCTCCTTGTGGGTAGCAGAGCAACTGGTGTCACATCTGAGGCTTTATCTGGCAAGTGCTTTCTTTGGCAGAGAAGGTAGGTAGATTAAATTTTCTGAAAACAAAGCAGAAGCAAATCTTTACTGCCACAGTCCTGAGGGACAATTTGATGACTAGTTGGATCACTGGAGGCCTCCAACTTGCTTCCCTTTCATCGGGTGAGAACATCGTTGTAGAAGAAGCTTTGTGGAGACAAGATAAGTCAGAGTTGCTTAATTGCAGCAAGTCTTGTAGTTGATGATTCATTGGTGACATGTGCCTGTACAGTGTTTGGTGCCTAAAGCTCTAAAACAGTGTTTGATTTTGTAGCTTATGAATTGCATGGTGGGAGTGGTTTTGTGGGGGGGTGGTTTTTTTCTTTTTGTGACCTCTTGTTGCACAGGCCTGCACTTGCTAAGCATGCCAATGGGAGTTGGGAGAGCTAACATGGTCAGTGCTGTGTCTGCTTTTCTGAGAGTAATGCGGGATACAAGCTGTATCATGGCCTCAGGCATGGTGTTCGTGTGAAAAGGATCTGGTTGCACAAATAGTTTATGCAGAGGTGAAGACCTGTCTGAAGTATCTCCAGAAAGCAGTGAGGCGATGTGCTCTTCCACGAAGCCTTGCATGTAGTTTCTGTGCTATATACACTGAGACTCATTCAGCCTCTATTTATAGCACTCAATAAGTAACAAGTCAGGGCAAAGAAGGGACCTACCACGTTGGACACAACAGCATATTGTTTCACTGCTGCAGTACTGTAATGATTAATCCCAGAAACCTATGGTAGAGGCCGGTGTACTTCTTAGAATGAGCATTTATGAGTAAATGCCATGGATAACCCAGTTTAAACACAATATCCCTCAGTTGTGAATGTCACCCCTCGTTGCCCAGTCTGTGGTGCACAAAGGGTGTGTACACAATTGATCTAGCAATCATTCTTGTGCAATTAAAAGCATTACTAAAGGAACAGTTAAATAGGGCTTCCTCCTGTAAACACTAATTGATACTGCTTGTTCCTTGTCTAAGCACCTGAGGTAGTGAGACTTTAGGAAGTTCTTAGGAGGGACTCTGGAAGTAGACAAAAATGCCGGGGGAAAAGCGGGTTTGGTAATTACCAGCTTTGTGTGCTCCCCTGTGGCAGGCAGACACGTTAGCTTAATTCCTACTCTGTTTTTCTCTCCTACAAAGTCTAAATATAAGGGAGAAGCTTGTGTGAGTTGCTAAGCACTGTCAGTAAGATAATCAAAAGAAAAACAGCGCTGGGCCATAGACCAAAAACATTGCTCCAAGTACCCTACTAGGGCCATAGTTAGGGCTCTGACACTGAGGCAGGTTGGAATTTCCTGGCTCCGTGCGCAGCACTGAACCAGGATCTCAGAGCCACATGACTTGGGAGTGTCTTAGAGCACTGTCTGTGTACCCATTCACTATTTTAAATAGATTTATATTAAAAGCCCAAGCAATTCACAGATTGTGGCTCTAGTTGTGCCGGAATTATATTTACTACTTAGGTTCCTACAGTACAGCAAGCAGAGCAAGGTGCTCTTGTTTTGTCTTATAACACGCAGTTTATTATGCTAGGGCAGCAGCTGGTGAGGAGGGCTTCAGGTCAGGTCCTGCACTATAATGGGGTTTCTTCAATGGGTGATGCTGTATGTGGTGCTCTGCAGGAGGCCCTACTGCTGCATGAACCTTGCTCGACTGTGAGGAGGAGGAAAACTCTGGAAAGTCCTGATCTGACTGAAGAAGTCAGTTCTTTGCTTCTGCCAGATTTTTCTACCTTCAAAGCAGAGCTGGTGAAATGAAATAAGTGTGTAAGCCTCAGCTCTTTCAAAATGAGAATGTGAAACAAGTTAAGCCTTCTTTCATCAGCAGTTAATACTCATTTGTTTGACTCTACTGGAGAAGTTAGGGTGAAGCTGGGCAATTGGTTCCCTCCCTTCTGCAGCAGGAGTGGGGATGGGTAACAGGTGGCAGAAATGTGGTGATGAACAACCAGAGAGCTCTAGTATCACAACTGATTCTTCTCTGAGTGTTTGCCCATGGTCATAAGGAAGGAACTGAGTCTAAATGCAGTGCAGCAGAACGCCCTCTAGTCATGTCTCTTCCTTCTCTGTTTGCTGAAGTCAAATGTCTGTATTTGGCACATTTGGCTGTTGTCATGGAAATGGTTGTATTGACACATCCATAGCAGAGCAGCTCTGTTTGGTGCAGAAGCATCAGAAGGATGATGGGTGGGAAAGGCAGAGGCCTGTTCTAAGGATTCAGGCATTCATAATGTTTGTTCTTCAGCTTCTTAGCTCCAACCAGAAGGCATACAGCTGCTGGATTACTTGTTTTGAGCCAGTGTTGAAAGAATTATGTAGAACATTACCCAACATTTGAGCTTTAACATAGAGCATTACTGAACATTATACTAGACAGGACCCCCAGTTACAATAGCTACATCCTTGTAGCTAGTGTGTTACTGACACCATTGCAGTGCAGTAACATCTCTGCTCGGTCCTTTTCCCCTGTATTTTTAGTTTAGATGAGATCTTGTATGTTCCTCCAAAGAGAGAATGCTCCTAGCATTCTGAAAATGGAGTACCCTTTTATCTCATTTGTGCTCCCCATTTGAACATTGTAACTGGAAACTTCAGGGACAGTAGTCGGATGTTTCTCCCTTGACACATGGAAAAAGAGTAATATTTGAAGGACAAATGAAGGTTAACTTAGAAGGTAGAAGTTATTAATTTTGGCAGTCACGTTTCATGCATAGCGTGCTTTCTGCAGCTACCAGGTCACCCTGTACTTCCCCCAAGACAGGTCAGTTGTGAAAAGGGGAAGGAATAGAAGAATGAATGCTGGATGTATTTGCCTCATATCAACAGGCTGTGAAAATATTCTGATACAGGGAGCTCCTCAGGGAGCTTCATGCTGTGAAGAGTCGGAAGATAGGAAACTTCAGAAGCAGTAAGAGAAGCTGCATCCTGCGTTTCAGGACTGAGCTCTGCAGGGGTCCTCTAGTGCCTGGGTCTGTGGGAGGAGTTCCTCCCCCTTCCTGTGCATCTTGAACATGGTAGGAGCATGTTTCAGTGCTTTTAATCAGATCCCCCCCCCACACACAGTTAAGCATACAAATAGAGACTTGTACATGCTCAGTAAAAGCCATGCCATTTCTCCTGCAGTCAGGTGTGTATCCATCATATGCCAGATACAGACTCCACAAATCATCACAGTCAGACCGCAGATATAAGGATAGTCTGTTCTGGTTCTGTGTCAAAAATCTTCACTTACCGTTATGACCCCTGCGGCTTTGACAGAACGCAAGTAAAATTAGTTCTTATCCCTGTATAACAACTGTTCCGTGCACTCCAGATGTTCCCTGTGAGAAGCTAGGGACAGGACTAATACAGAATCCACCCCAGCCGTGCTCACAACCACTTTTAAGTGCTTTAATGGCTTTCATCCTTTCAGATTTCAGGAATGTTTATTTGTTCATCAACTTCCTAGCAAGTGGAATTCCTGCTCTCTCATGAGCAATCCATAGTACTTAGATGGGTAAAAGGTATTTATAATTAAATTTCCCAGAACTTAAGTCTTCAAATTTTGCGTTGCACCCATTTCTGAATGGGAAGTACATATTTGATTTAAAAAAAAAAAAAGAAAAAAAAACTTCATTGTTTTGCTTAAGGTTTTGATGCAGATAGCCTGTTTCCTGGTGATTTTATTGTTCATGTGTGCAAGAAGGGAACCAGACTGGATTTTAAGTTTGTATAGTAATTTGCAAGATTAAGGGGAATGCTTTAATATTTTAGCTGCTTATATCTGTGCCAGCTGTTCTGCCTGAGAAAGTTCCTGCTTCCTTCAGGGTTCTGTGGGCCCTATCATGGACTGGTCACTCTGTAAATACTGGTAGATTAGGGTTATGGAACCCATAGTATTGCTGGTGTTCAAACAAGAAACAGCAACATGGAACTTAATGTTTATCTTTGATAAAGCCCAAAACTGAAAAATATTCTGTAAACTTGGTCCTTGATTGTCAGGGCAAATGAAATGAAAGATGGTCAACACTTTGGCTGTATAATCCAGGGGGTATTATAGCATAGATTAATTTCTCCTTTGTTTTTCTAGGAAGATAGCTTTCTTGATCAGAGATAGCACATCTGTATTGCTGCCCTGATCTATATTGCTGCCCTGGGCACAGCTGACAAGAGCTTTGGATGGCTTTTGTCTGCAGGATATGGTTATGGTTGAACAATAGAATGAACAAAATATGAAATGAAGTCTAATCAGAACGAGTTCCCAGGCAGATTTTTCATGTTAGAAATTGGGGAAGACATTGAGAAGAAATATTTTCCTTTAAAAAGTGACTTTCGTGTATGTTTTCCAGTTTCTTGGAGTAAAGGGTCTTTTGCAGATACTCGTAACTTTATGAAGTAATCTTTCCAGATCAAACAAAAAAAAAAACTCACCTAGGGAAGCAGGGCCAGTTGACTGCTTTCAGTTCATTTCTCTGATGAACTTTTTCTTTGTCTATCTTGCAATGGCAATATAATGAACTTTATATATATATATTTTTTTTTGATGTGACCACCTCTGAGGCAAATGCCAAGTGACTATTTAAGTATGCTCGCTATTTTCGTAGCCTGGTGGAAAAGTTGAAAGAAATCACTGGGAACTTGGACATACATTCTGTTGAGCTGTATGTTGACCTTGGTAGAAAATGAAGGCAGTTTGCAGACTAACCTTTTTAAACATAATAAAGGTATGGAACTGCTGTCCTTATCTGGCTTCTTTCAGTGGAAGCAGATAGAAATCTCTCCCGATGCTGCAGTGGAAAATTTGATATAGTGCAGAAGCAGAAAATGCCAAATGCAAAATGTCCTCATTCCTATTGTAGGATGCCAACTTGGCTAATGCAGAAAGTCCAACTCCATTATTTCGCAGTGTGAAGTGTTTGACACACAAGCTAGTTAGCCTGGCCAAAACTTGCTCAATTACCCATTGCAGCTCTCACCAGTTTCAAACAGACAGTGCTTTCCCCCTCTGTTACTTTGTGGATCCAGTTTTCTCTGTTTATTTGGTGGCTGCAGTTATGGTAGGTGTCGTCTTTAAGTTGTTCAGAAATGCTTTTATCAGCCAGAATTTAAGGGTTGGAAGGCATATTTAGGAGCAGCAAGATGAAACTTCATAATCAAATTCACATAGGCAACTAGTTATGGATAGAACACCAGAGTGTTTTACTGACGTGTTTTGTTTGCCCCTAACCACCTGGCTTCTGAGTAATTAATTACGTGTTTTATGGAGCCTGTGACTTTTGTGATATTGGTGAGGGAATGGGATTTAGTGGCTGATTAGGTACTTCTGATTGAGAAGTCAGATATGCAGCAGACTGTAATAGAAATACTGAAGCTCAGTTCCTCGGGTGGATCCTTGATGTTTTCAGGCAGGTGACTTCTTAGCTGTCTTTAGCTTTTGTAAAGTAACATGTCCTGGATATCTGTCGACATCACGTTCTCCCCTACACTATCCATAAGGTCTACTTCCTTACTTGTGCTCCTACCTTTTCTGCTTGCACAGGTGGTTACCAGTCTGCCTACTGTGGATTCACGGGTTCATACAGTTACTGTGGATCCATCTTCATATCTTCAGCTCTTCTCAGACATGCAGATTTCCTCTTCCTGTTATCCATCTGTGGCCGGCTTCACTCCCCTCTCTTTAGTTCTCAAACCTTCTCTATTATCACTTTCCTGTTGCTGGGAAAATATCATGTGGTCCTAATACAACCCATCATTTGAGTTTGATTAGTTAGAATTAAAATCAGGCTTTCCTATGGCTCTTATTCTTCTTGTATTGCTGTGAACTGAAGTCAGCTCCTGAAAGAAAGAACAGTGGATGTGCTGATGCAGGTGAGAAGATGCTGTCTTAATGGAAGAGAGTTTCCAAAACAGTTGCATGGTATAAAGTGACATGGAAAATCAAAAGCTATTTTGCCTGAGAAATTAGCTCTGACTCACTAGATCTTGCTCTGCTCAATTCTTAAAATCTAAAATAGTGATTTTTCCCATCAGGTATCTCATTCACATTCTGAGATCCTCGTGCTCTGAAAGGTGATTCTGTGATTATGACTGATTAAATTAGTTTCCTTCCTTCAGCAGCTGAATATAGTTGTAGATAAGTAGCAATTGTGATACATAAGACATAACTTGGAAGTGTCTTTCTTCTACCCGTATTCACTTTCTTCTCCATGCAATAAAATTTTGCATAAAACTATCCACGCTAGTCTTTAACATCGCACTTTGAATCTAATTTTAATGGTTTTGCCCTTACAAAGACTTACATAGACTGAAGTAACCACATAAAGTAAAATCAATTCGTTTGATGTAGGGGTCTCCTATTGTGGGCCTTCAAGGGTATGCATTTGAAATTGGTGACTTGCTCGGTGAACAAGTAATTAGCACCATGTATCAGAGAAATGAATTATCTGCATCTGAGTGCACAGAAGCGAAGACTTTCTGTGGTATCAACGGGAAATACCAGTGGTTTACAGTGGGCAACCTCTCACTTATTATAATGCAAATAGGTGTGAGTTAAATGGTTGGTGGTAGGGGAAGCTCTTAATTGGAAAGTAAAAAAAGAGGCAAGCATGCAGAAGAAAAGTTTCAAGTAGAGGACTTAGCACTAGAGAGAAGTACTTTACAATATTAATTAGACTACGCCTTTAGCATAGTTTTGGTCTGCATGCACTGAAGAATTTTGTAATAAATAGACTTGATGACCAGGTTATTTGCAGTTAATGCTAATTTATGATGTAGAACAATCATACCTCTGATTTGTGACAGTTGTTGCTTGGGAGACTGGATAAAGTAAGGACGAAACAAGGCAAGCATGAGATTTGTGCTATACAGCACGGGTTTTGTGGCTAAGATGGGAACCCCTCTCTGTCATGGACCTTTCTGGTAATATCTGGTGCCTCTGGTTAAGAGATGATACACTCATTGTCAGGCTGGTTGTATCCCTTCCTACAGACTCACAGGCAGAAACATTTAACCTCTGGCATTGCTTGTGCAGAAAGGAATTCAAGGAGTGGTCTGTATCCATTTCAGACATGTTGTCACACTTGATGTGGTAATAAATACAGAAGCTAATATACAATGCTGTAAGTTCCTGAGGAGGACTGTGCTTTATTTCTATTGATGCTGTTTTTCTATGTCAGATGAAGTCTGTAAGTCATTTCTAAAATGAAGCATCTATTTATGGATGGGATTATTGGAGTGATAGCAGGAAATAGATTGATAGCTCAGGCACTCAGTTCTGCTCATATGTCTCATGTTCCCGGGCTGGACTTCTGAATTTTGTGCATTCTCTCTCTAGCAGCAGCAGACTGAGAGGTACTGAAAAATACGGATTTTTGTTCTGGGACTTTTCTTTGGCTGCATAGTGAATGCTTTTAATCTTGTCTTTTATGTTATTTCCTCAATGTTTCCAATTATCAATTATATAAATCCTTATTCAATTCCTTATAAATAAAGGAAGTAGATACTCATTAGGTTTTCATGTGTGAACGCTCGCCAGAGGAACAGCATTGATCAGCCCCTGGAGCCATGAGCCAGTGAATGAATGTCTCGTGCTTCAGCTAGATCACAAAGACCACCATGGCAAATCCTCTGGTATTTATACTGGCAGCTGGCTGTTCATGAAGACCTTGAGCTAGCTGACTTAGAAACTTGAAGCACAGGAACTTGGGTGGAATGAAGTTGTACGGATCTGGGCTCTAATCCCCATTTACCTCGGTGTTCTCATCTGTGGTTTAGTGGTACTAGTTACTGTGCGTGCTAAGAAGAGGTCTTGGTCATTAATGCTGAAAGATTGGAGACACTGTAATTTATTTTCCATGCACTGGCTTCCAGAAGTTCTGTGCTATCTGGAGAGCTATAACCAAAAGAATCCAGGTGTTCTGGGTAGGGTGGTGGATCTGGCTGGGTTTAGTCCACGCAGAAGGGAAGTTCTGCCACTCTTACTGGTTGTGTTGTGTGGTCTCGGTTTGTGTAACCTTTCCTGTAGCACCATGAACAGAGGTAGGACCATAATTGCTTAGTGGAGCCCACGGCTGGAGTGAAATTTATTTTTGTTGAGAAGGAATGTGTGAGATGCCTTGCCATGTGAGTAATACTCACCATAGACAGGTCTGTTTTCTGGGAGACAAAGGAACACCTGTTTGTGTTCATACTCTTACTTTGTCTGATCTGCTGAACTGCCCAGGCTTAGCTGTGGGATGAGAGAGGGAAAGTTGGAAAGTCCCTGTAAAGGGCACTCTGTCATTCTTAAATGGGCACCAGAACCTTTGTTGCAAATGTTTTCTTTTGTCTGTCCAAGAACAGCAATATTTGGTGCCTTTTTTCTTTTTGTAACAGATGTTAGTTGAACTCTTGAATGATTCTGTGCAGTTCTGCTTTCAGAGAAATAGAATTTAATGATATGCTTATTATCTGAGGAGCTGAATTTAGAGCATCTCTCAAATCTTAGCTTGACACCAAAATGGAATACAGAATAGGGAGAACAGGGCTATCATTCCTAAACCCATATCAGAGATGAAAAAAGCTGAAAGCATTAGCCTCCTAAGCCAGTGTGATGGCTTTTTATATTTTTATTTTATTAACGTTGTCTTTAGAAACTAAGACATGCTTGCTTAAGTTTATTCAGTTTCTGAGACTGATTTATCTTCTATGTGCAGCCATACTATTTTTCTTTAGTGCTATGGAATTTGGTTATACTAACAAAGAAAAATCCAGGCGGGTTGATCTAGAGACAGTCACAATTTATGGAAGGAGGAAACCCAGTGAGAAATCTTATCGTTCTGGTTTTCAGTAATAGAAGGAAGCTATTCAGTTCTTTTTGTCCAGATATTACGGCAGACAGAACTCCAGACTTTGGCTGCAACAGTTGCAGAAAACAGAGTTAATCACTTTGGCACTTGGGAAGCTAATTTATTGTTTGGCTCTGAAAAAGGAGGAGCCTGGGAATCTTTATGCAAAGAATATTTGGGAGGAAATAACTGTAATGAAGTAAAAAATAATCAGCCCAAAGCCTGAACTAACTGAACACTTTTGGAAAAATACTACAGACCGAATGCATTGTTCTAAGAGTTCAGGAAGTGTATTATAAATGCAAGGCTCTTGCTTTGAATAATTTTTTATTACTGCATACAAAAGCACCATAGCCCAAGCTGACAAATACCATTTCTGTTAACCCAAATTCTTGGAAGAAACTGTTCGCTATGAAAGCACAAAATTTTTTGTTACAAGTTGTTGTACCGTGACCTGTGACGAGTAAGGGCACAAGAACATGAGAAGCTCAAGACCCAGTTTGTACATTAGAGGGAGTTGCTTTAAATTTAGAAACTGGACAAGCTGTGTAAACTTGTCCTGCACTTTTGGTTATTTGGTAGGATTGCTTGGATTGCACAAAATTTGTTCAGGAGTCTGTCCTGCTCATGTTCTTGGTTCTTGGCTCTGGCTGACTTCACTGGGAGCAGTGAAACATGCAGTTAGGTCCCAGTTGTCCCCAACGTGTCACCAAAGTAAGGTTCCAGGATTCTCCTGTTTTACACAGTAGGTTCTGTGCCTCAGACACCTTGTAGTGGTATGTTTCAGGATAGAAGAAAATATCTCTATATCTCAGGTCAGTGATCTGCTAGTTTTTATTCCTGACAATGACAGCTAATTGGAAGAAGAAGAAAGTGTTATGGTTGATTTGAGGTTAATGTTAGCAATCTTAGCTGATTACTTTTTTTTTTTCAAGTGAAAGAGCATCACTGTGAAACATCTGATAAGTCAGAGCATTCTAGCATTACCAGTGACCAAAATTAACAGAAACCTGACATGAATTAAGATTGTAGGAATTCAATGCTTGTAACTGGTTTCACAGCATGAAGTTCTCAAAGTACGGTTCAAAAAGATAGTGTCAAAATTTGAGGTGGGAATAAAGACTTGGAATGTGATCATCAGTTGAAAAAATTGGTGGATTTCTCGGTGTGTAATAGATATGAATCTGCAACATATTGCCTTCCTATGCCTGTGTTAGGTTTGTAAAGCTAACAGGAAAGGGGAATACTGTCTTTGAATTAAAATATAGATCTGATCAAATGTGCTCACCATAGCTTTCAATAGGAATGATGCCTACTTTACTATCTTTCTACTCTTAATTGAAAAATGCAGCTAAAGGCTTTAAATAATTTAGCGTAAAGATATCCAGCTCTTCCTCACAGGAAGGGCAGGAATGTTTTGTTGTTGTTTTGTTTTGTGTTTTTCTCCTCTCTGTGACTACTGTAGGGTCAAAGTTAGGTCTGGCACCATTTATGGAAGAGCTCCATTGGGTTAGCTTTTCAGGTAGAAGAGAGAACTTTATTTAGCTGTGCTATGCAGAGCATGCTCATTGTCTCAGCCCTGTCCTCAGGAACAAGTGTCCATATCATGATAAACACAAACGGATGCTTCTTGTTGTCAGGCTCTGGAGCAGGCATCAATTCATCAAATCATCCCAAGAGATTCCTTCCTAAATAGGTCTGAAGAACTGTGAGCTCCTGTACATGGCTCAGATAGCCTCTGCCTTTGCTCCACCTGCTCTGCAAACAGATGATGAACAGTTTAAGGGGTTTGGCAGTGTATTCATGTTTCTCAAGTGCTTACTTCCAGTCAGAGCTGAAGGTGCTATCTGAGGACATGCCCTTGCTAACCTTGAAATGAAGTGATCACAGCAGGAACATGAATTAATTCCTTTTACTTCTATATGTTCTGTATGACTCCCCTCTGTCCACAGCTAGGCTGAAGCTTGTTGGCCCTGTGCTTCCTGTCTCATCTTTTTTTTTTTTTTTTCATCCAGATTCACCCTCTCTTATTTTTAGGTATATAGGTTTTGATTTCTGAAAGAGAAAAAAAGGAATTTCTGATGAAAGAGGTAGGCATGACCATCCTTTTAAAAAAAGAGAAAGTAAAGGTGAAGTATTTTGTAGTATGAATGTATGCTGAAGGAGAACAGGCTATTCAGTGACACAGGCTACTCATGGTTTTATTGTGAAGCAGAATGAAATTCACTGTGTTCAGAGTTCAGACCCAGAGGAGCTGTATGTAGGCAACAGCAACAGCCCTGCTAGGGAAGTTTTTTTTTTTTTTTTTCCAGAGATTTTTCTACATGAATAAATTCAGTTTGCACAATGGAGTGAGGAATACCTCTTTTTTTTTTTTAGCTGACCTCTTTTTGGCTTCTCAGCTTCTTTCACTGCCTAATAGCTGGAGACAAGCTCTATCTGAAATTCCCACAGTTCTTTGCCCCTTACATTCTCTGGCCACCTAGAAACCACTTGCTATTTCTGGATTAGTGCTGGGAAAAAGTCATCTGGGGAACTTTAGATTAAGAGTGCGTTTCAAACAGATCTCAGGATCACTAGAACAGGAAGATGAGGTATACGTGTGTATGGACTGAAACTACTGAAGTCCTTTCCCGTATCCTGAGTAATAAGTAATGTTGGCAGCACAATATAACCAAGATATTCTCAGATTTATGGCTCTTTTACAGCAATTCTGGGATAAAATTGGGAACCCTATCGTATCCATGAGGTCTGTATTTGTCTTGTCACTTTGTGTCTGTGCACTGTAGCTGCAGAAGAACTGATTTTCTGGATGTTTTATTTTTTCTTAATATGTATAAATGTGCTAGGACGTGCGTCTCGGACAAGACAACCAGCCATTGTGATCTGGATTCTGATTCCTGCACTAATTCCTGAAGCCTTTCAGAGTTATGCCTGATCTCTTTAAATAATGAGGGAGAAGAGGGAGATGGTAGGGCCATGTTGTGTCCCCTTCTCTACTACTTTTTTTCCTGCTTTATTGTTGGAGAAGCAAAGAACATGAAGGAGGGAGAATATGGTATTTAGAACCATATCTAATTTTCTGAGCATTCTATAAATGCTTAATTATGTTGCTTTGTGCCATCACAACGTTTTTTTGTTTTGTTTCTTACCCTGAAGGATTGGTAGCTAGTTGATCGTGTTTGAGCCCATTTGCGAAGACCAATTCATTGGCACATTTCAGATGCACTGAAGAAAATTACATTATCTGATCAATCCTTGCTTAGTCAGCATGTTATTTAACAGTGCCATTAAATCTGCGGAGCAGCCTTTTACTGTAGTATTTTCCATGAGATTATAATTCCTCTTGAGTCGTTTATTACTTTTTTTAATAGAACACACACCTTGGGCTCTTATCTTGACTGTTGCAATCTACAGTGTTGATCTGTGGCCAGAATATTTTTCATCCTGTTCTAGGTGACAGGTGGTTCTTCTAAAGAGTTTCTTGAGAGAAATGCATTTGAACCCACGTTCAACAACGCATGTCTAAACCCAGGCAGCTTCTGTGCCTTCTGCTCCAAGCTGATCAGCAAGTACAATAGGAATTTATGTTGCTGCTTAGCATGTTTTCCTTTGGATTTACCATGAGGTGGCTGCAAGGAATTAGTTCTCAGACTTATTTCAAGGTTGTTGAGGTATCTTTATTACTTTGTGGAAATTACACCTAGAATGTAGGTCATAATTTCACAGGGAAAAATGTGTCAGATCTTTTTGAAACACTGAGGGTCCCCTGATACTTTAGGTATGTGGAACTGATATATCCTGTACATGTTTAATATACGTGCCTATCATGGGATCTGCATCTCTTGTCCACAGAAAGTGTGAGTAGATCTGGGTTTATGATTAGAAGACCTAACCCGGTGCTGTTCATATCCGATACACTTGATGGCCTCAGGGGAAGTCTGTGATGCACAAGGAATGTGGGTTTGCTGCCAAGTGTTATAAAATGCAGAGCTGACAGCTCTGTTCCACATAGCACAGTCTAGAAGGATGCACAGACATCTCTTACATGATGCTGGTGTCCTTGTTTTGAGCAAAAAGAGAAGACAGTCTGGGAAGTCCAGTAGTAAGGGTGGCTGAAGGTTTGTATTGTGCTAAATGTAAACTTTTATCTTGCCTTATATTAAAAAAAGAAACAAAAAAGGAAAAAGGCAATTTTGGAGTCTTTGCATAGTTTCAAGATGGTTTGTTTCTGTCTTGGTGACACTTTTTTTGTTATATGGCATCACTAACTTTTGTTAAAATAAGTTCTATTAAAATGATGCATGAGTTTCATAGCTCTCATCCCTTACCTAACTCTCACTGTATTTAGTCAGAACTATTGTGTGAATCTAACTGCAGATCTAGTCAAATTGATTAGGTAGTTAATCAGAGTGATTTTTTTTTTGAGTTGGAATAATTGAAACCAGTTTCACACTACTTCATCACTAAGTCTTGGCAAAATGGCCATTAATATCGTAGCCTCTGGTAGAACAAGGACATTATACTTCCTTGCAAATTCTCCTCCGCTAGGCAGAAAAAGAGCTTGAAGCATACAGTGCGTTTTCAGTGGTAAATGAAATGGAGTGAGATTTCAGGTGGCTGTTGTGGACTGTTCAAGCCAGTGATGACTTTCAGCTAAAACAGTTCTTAGAAACACGGGCTAAAATCACTCTCACTTGTCTTGGAAGAGAGGTTGCTGGGGAATGACTTTCAGGTCTGTCCAGATCCTTGTGAACTTTGCGTGCTGGATTTTCTAGTGACTATTGAAACAACGCATACAGTTTTCCAGAGGGCCTGCTCTGCAAAACCAAATTTGGGTCTGTTAACCATCTTTCGGCAAGGTCATCCTTCTAGTGGTGTAAGTACTTTCGCTCACAGTTGCCTCAAATACCATTAGCAATTCCGGTAAGAGTCTGGATTCTGAACAGGCAGATTTAGTGCTTTTTTTTGGTAAAGTATGTGTATGTATATCCTTCTCTCTGTCCCCAGCACAATCATCGTAAGCCAGTATGTCAAGTGTTTTTCCTGCACACGTCACTAGTAATGTGGCTCCAGAAGCTGAGTGCACATCCCTCGTTTGCCTGTCAGACACTACAGGGAATTTGTGGAGTATGAGCTTCCGCTGGGACAGACCTTCGGGCTGAGAGTGCTAATTAGCGCTGCAGAAAAGGGAAGTCTGAGGGGAACTGCTCAGAAGGAGACTATAGAACTAGGCTGGCTTTTTGTTTTGTTTTCTTGATAAAGAACAACTTTTCCATTTTGTAGTAGTGTTAATAAAGAGAAATCATGCTTGTGCAAGTGGCTGCTTTGACATTGTTAGCAGTGGTGCCCGTGCTGTACTTCAAACAAATCCGCTTTGGTGAGAGCAGTGTCTGACCCACTGCAGCATGGTAATAAGTCTGAGGGTGGGAATGGAAAATGTTCTGTCTATACAGGCCAAAAGATGGGGAGGGTCTGAAGTCAAATTTGACTCTCTTACACTAGAGAATAGACCAACTTCACTAGATCATTCCCTCACATTGGCCATGATTCTACAGTCCTGCCGTGCCTTGGAGGCGGTTTTGGTCTGCCTCTGAGATTAAAAGTTAGCTTAAACTTCTTCAAGTATCATTGTAGCAGCTCTGCAGCACACTAACAGACCTCTGCAGTAATCAGCAAACAGTTCACTTGGAGTGTGAAATGCTGTTCCAGGCTGATCTCTTTTGCCAGGTTGTACATGGGTACGAAAAGCTGGCAGTTAGAAGTTCTGCATCATTACTTGTGCTGGTCTGATGGCATTTCTGAGTGTCACTCCAGCAGTGTGCTGTCCAGAATCTCTTTGAAAGACTATGCAACAGCTGACCAGAGGAAGGGGGGGAAGTATGCCCCTTCTGTTTCAAAATACCTCTGTGTTGATTGTTTTATTTCAGATTTAGTTCCCTAAATCTGAAAACTTGGTAACCTTTCAGCCAAATTCAAGCACCTTTTTTTTTTTTTTTTTTAAAGGCATTGAAGTAAGGGATGATGTCGAACTCTACAAGACAATGTAGTCTTGCTTCTTGAAAACAGCTATGAAGATCAGGACTCTTAAGAGCTTTTTGCCTGTGTATGTTCGAACTTCTAAATCAAAATAAAAGATTTTTTTTTTTTTCTAAGATACCAGCAGATAGTAGTCAAGAGGCAAATCATAATGTGAAGACAAGCCCTGTGCCAGACACCAAATTCAGGCTTCATACTTCTAACAAGTCACAGATACCTTGCACTGGCATTCGTCATCTGCAACGGGAAACTAGACATGGTTTGGCACTGGGTAGCTGGATTACATTTGTTCTTGACCTAATCAAGAATTTTTATGCTATATGAGCAAGTCAGGCTTTGGTTTACTGTTTTGATAACGACATGCCTTTGCTTTCTGAATTATGGATCCAATCTGAAATGTGTTGATTTCAGCAAGGGTAGGATAAGACCCTAAATAGTGTCTCCTGTAGGTTAATGTCAGTGCAATAGGTAGTGGGGAGATAAATTCTTATTACTGTAAATCATTTGTGAATCAATTTTATTTCATGTTCTTCTAGATAGTGGTATCCAAGATATCCACAGGGAACAATTTAGTAGTTCGTCTGTAATTGATATGAACATTTTGTGCAAATAAAATGCCTAATCTGATAGCGGGTTGGCAAACAAACTGGAAGAACAGGCTGGTCAGCAGGCAGGAATGAATATCAAATATTTTTCTTGCTGCCTCACATATTTTTGGAAACTGATTGGAAGCCAAAAATGTTCATTGGAAATGTTCATTAAAGTGGTCCCCAAAGTGGATTAGTCAGCTAGTTCTCGAAAAACACTGACAATTCTTTTCTGTTGTGCTGTTGGCCTTCTTGCATCACTATTAATTATGAAACTTAGCTCTTTAGCAGACTGCTAATTAAATTGGGCTGCAGTGATACAGACAAGTATTGTACCTCTTTCTATTCTCTGCCAAGATAGTCATATATCCTGGGGATGTCACAAGGAAAAGCCAGCCAGTCTGCCAGTTTCCCTTCCTCTAGGGATGACGTGTCACATTTCATTTGCCTACCTGTCTGTTACAGTGAATCTCTCCCTTCTTTTCTGTAATTTTAGAATTGTTTATCTAATCCTTTTTCAAGGCAAGAGTTCAGCTTGACAGTGCCTTTTTGACTTGGTTTGAGGGCTTTTAAGCAGTCAACTTTATGATTCAATTCTGTCCTGAAGGTGGTGTTGGCCATGGTGTGGAAACTCAAGGCAAGGGCAAGAAGCTACTAGTAGTAGCATCCTGTAATTGTAAATACTGTCCAAGTTCTGTACATCTGCTGCACTCTGACCATCTTCTCTTGTGAAACTCACTTAAGCTACGAGTGCCTTACAGTGTTTCACTCTGGTCAGACTCTGCCTGACTCTCTGGCTTCACTGGGGAGAGGTGATCGTTACTCCATTGTATCACCTGGTTAGTTTTCTTAGCTAAAGTAGGATGATGATGGAAGCTGAGTTTTGCTCTGTAATTTCACTCCGTGATTTCCTGATGACAAAAGGATGCTGAAGAAGAAGATGGTGACAAAAGTGCATTTTTGCATCATCTCACTGAAGTAAGCCAGCTAATGCAGAATGGGTTATGACTTGCATTCTGTTGTACAGCTCTTTTGTGCCTTGATATTTTTGAATTGGAAAGTCCCTTCCATGCTGCTTGCTGGCCAATTGCTCGTAAGCTATAGTATGATATTTTTATTCTATTGCTTTTTCAAACTTTTTTCAGTATGAACAAGATTGGTTGAACCAGAGACAGCAATTTTGCTCAAAAAGAGTAAGGCTTTCAGTAGGTGTGACATGTGGCTGCTATACCCTTCTTCATACCGGTGGAAGACTGTTCTGGAGAAGGGAGAAAACAAATGCAATGTCATAGCAAGCAATGAGTTAACTTTAGTTTCCCTCTTTCTGAGTGTTGAATTCCAAAGCCTTGTTAAACAGAAAGTGCAACTCCATTACATTTTTGCTAGCTATGCTGTTCAGGTATTGATCCAAACCTCCCTTTACATTCATCAATTTACCCAAATAGCTGATGTGTTATCTCTGAGATAATAATCTTTGCTAACAAAACTTTTCATAATCTCTTGTTTTGATGTAAATATATTCTCCTAGGGTGTTTAAAGCCCATCTAGCAAGTTTTGTGGGTGGGATTTTATAACTGAAGAATACCACGGGTACTGTGTGGATGTAACCTTAGTCCAAATTACAGTTTAAAGCAGATCAGAGGGATTTGAATTGTAGTTAATGTTAAAGGATTCTCATCTGTGTGTGGCAGGTCTCACCACTGTCTTCTAACAGTACATGTGTAAGTTTATAAGTTCAATTGCAACACTGGAAACTCTAGAGAAATTAAGATTTTTTTTTTCTGTCATGTTGCTGCCTGCTGCTTTCGCATTAGTTGGGGGAGAAAGGTGACAAACTATGGACATTAAACCTGTGGTGGCCACTTCTGTGTGTATCTGGCTTTCCTGCTCACTTCTGTCCCTGTTTGTTGTTGGAGTGGCAGTGTGGCACCTGTTGCCTGCTGGCTGCAGCTGGCCAAAGATCGTGGTTTGATCAGTCACGTGCAGCTCCAAACCTCAGCACAGTGCGGCTTTCTTGCTCAAGATAACATGGTGGATAGAAAGACAAGCGTGCTCTTGGCCAAACGATGCATAACGCAACCCTTCGGGTCAGTGGCCCCAGATCTAAGCTTTGGCTTTCTGTTGTATGTATATTGTCACTTCCTTACCTAGTGCTTGTGGTTCTCCCTATCAGAAGCTATCACCTTCTGTTTTGCACTTCCAAATTGGTTATTTCACAGGTATGCGAAGCTCCGCTCTTCAGCTGTGGCTGTGTTCTGTTGGCGTTGTGCATTTTTTAGTACCGTATTTGGACAGGCTTTAGCCTGCACGTCCTACACATACATGTTGGGTGTGTTCGGTACAGACCTCGGTTAGATCTTTGACAGACTACAGATGGTCTGTTCATCAGTCTGTTATCTAGCTGCTTATCAGCCATGCTCTCAAACTCCAATCCTTGTTTCAGCTGCACAGCTGCATAGTTAGACTTCATTGTTTCTATGCCTGCATAACATTGCTTCAGCCCACAAGTGGGAGTCCTGCAACAGCCCACACATGCTTCTGTTTGCCACCCACCCAGAATTTGAAGAGGTGGCAAGCGAGCAAGCCATGCCTGTTCTGTAGTTTGGGAAAAGTGTTTGTTTTCTTTTTCTCCTTCTCCTGCCTTTCCTGCCTTCTGCTCTGCTCACTTGGGTAGGCTTTGATGTTCAGCCAGGAGCCTTACAGCAAAAGACCACCTACCAGAAAGAGGAGACCTCAACCAGAAGTCTTCAGGGAAAGTTGGGAAGGCCTATCATTAGGGACAAGGCAATGGACATGGGACTGCGAGAGACAAACAGAAGATTGGAGCTCCTTCACCTTCTGCCCTCATTCTTTATACTGTGGAAGATGGGTGGAACTGATCAGTTTCTTTGAAGGAAGCGAGAAAACTGGGTTTGAATCAAACCAAGGAATGGCTGTGGCAAAACCAGCTTGAACAAAATTTTGCAGCACAGGCAGTGCCTCACAGACCTGCATGAAAAGCTGGAAAAGATTTGTCTTACCTCTTCTAGTCAGACATAAATATTGCGGCCTGAGGCATTTTAAAGGATAGAGCTGTACAAGCAAGAGTTATGTACCTTCCTGTAACTCATTCTTAGACGGGTGAAGAGATCCACAGAAAGAAAATTTGATCAATTCCATTTAGTCTGGAGAAATAAAATGACAATAGAATCTTATTTCTTTCATCTCTATTAAATTCTAGGGTACATTTCTTTAGAGGAATTATGTGATCATAACATTTTAATGATGTAGCATTGTATGCAAAGTAGTTAGAACTACTAGTTTTAAAGAAGCTGGAGCCATACCTGGCATATTGAAATATCCACAGTACCCTGGTTTCATGAACCTTTCCTGTACACAGTTTACTAACACTTGATTGCTAAGGGATTTTATTGTGCCTGTTCCTTGAGGGTGCCAAGGCAGGGATCTGAATGTCTTGCGTGCATTCAGAAAGGTAGCCCAAGGTGCAGCTGAGCACTGAGTGCTTGTTGGAGTACTCTGGGACTCCCCTGCCTGTACTTGGCTCCCCTGTGCTTCTTCCTGTCTGTGTGGAGTTAGCATCCTGGCAGGTGTATGGAATGGGTTGTAACAACCCTCACATACCACAATATGCAGCAGAGCAGAACCACTGTCCTTGTGGCAGTAGTGTTGGGCATGGTGCTTTGTTTGTTTTTCCCTAGTGGTGACTGATCCTTAATTTGTCATCTTTAGTTTATATTAACAGAAAATACAGGACCATCAGGGTCTAGCTGAGTCACCGACTTATAGTCTCAAATAAGCCGGTGACTTATTAAATAACCTAAAATAACCTTTTTTTGTTGCACGAAGCTCTGATCTGGGGTGCCTCCAGAGCTTATTTTCCAGCGGTGTCTTTAAATCACCTAAATTTTCCTGCTCTTGTCACTGCTGTTTAGAAGGCTGTTCCATGACCTTACTGCTCAGAGTTATAAACCTCCTGCAACCAAAAATGTCTTCCCAGTCTTAAATTTCCTTACAGAAAGTTTGCCGTATTTGTCCTTGGGCTGGGTTAGTTCTTCCAGTTAAATAGTCTCTCCTCCCCCCCCCCCAAGTTATGTAGGCACTTCTCTTCCAAGAAGCCCCTATTGCTCTGCTTCTCATTTGGCCTTCTCTGTGCCAGGAGAACTGGGCTTCGGCACTAAAGGCTATTTCCTCAAACAAGGATGCTTCTGTGCTTTGGGAATATTATGCCAACAGTTGAAAAGAACCTCAGCTTCCTCTGACCCATGGAGTTCTCCTCACAGAATATGTCCTTCCTAAATAGAAATCCCCCATGTGGGAATCTTCATACTCCTCTTAGCTTTTGTGATCCTGTAACAAAGAGAATCCTCAGGTAACCCACAAGCCAGATGTTTCTGAGCAGAAAAGGCTAGAGTGCCAGGGATTTGTGGATGTCACAGTCAATAATTAACTACCATCATTTAGTAGTCCTTCTGCACTGAAGAGACTCTTACCATTGCATTTGCATAATAAGTTTAAATTTCTTCCAAAAACACGGAACAAATGTTTGGGTTACAGCATCTGGCAGCTTCTATCTTGCCTGCTTTTCTGACAATTACAGCTAATGTTGAATTGAAGATTTGGAGCTTCTAGGCTCTGTGTTAATGGCCATGTTGAATTCTTTACATTTTTTGAGATTTGCTTATGTCTATGGAGGCTAAACAGATATGATGATTTAGAGACGATATGTTAGCTTAAGCTGTGTGGGGAGAGAGCCGAATTTCAGCCTTTCTGGTGTGTGTTTGGTTTGCTCGTGCTGAGATCAGCGTAGGACTAGCCTTGTCTGGAGAGTCAATTTAAAGCGAGTAATTCCCAGTGTTCAAGATGTTAGTTGTTCTGTCAGCCATCATGTGTAGGTGACTTCCTTGGACACTTGAGTATAATCTTTGCTTTGATGTCACAAAAATAATATAATTCATTTGCGTGTTCTGCTTTAAGGAAGGAATCTACATTAGGGAGAATGGGAGGTTGGACCGATCATTGGCTGACGGATTTCCATTTGTGTCCTATACCAGCTACGTTACAGGGTAACAGGCCCTGTGGCTGGATTTCTTTCTGGTTGAGACACTGAACTGTGACTTTCAGTTTACTAATCAACTTTGGTTTTTAGCTATATTTCATGTTCAGCTGAAATTTAAAGATCTTGTACATCTGCCGAGATAATGTGGCATTACCTGTGATATAAATGCTGTTGTAGGCTCTACAAACATAGAATTTGAGCTCCTTTGCTTTGGATTTCATTATTGTGCATATGCTATTGAAGGAAACCTGCGTCTTTGTTCTCACTCCCATGCCACTCGAGGAGGAATGTTCTTATAGCTGGATTATAGAAAATGTGAAACAATATTAGAAAAATAGAAAACACAGGCTGAGAGTCATCTTTTCGAAGTGAGGCTGTCAGCATGGAGCTATCTGCCACCTGTTTGCTCTCAAACACTCTTCCGTTTTTCTATTTTTAAGGCTCTTGAGGCCTTTTTAAGGCTGTTGAAAGCGTTTTGAGCTCCAGCCCAGGCAAGATGTAGCTAGGCAGAGGGCTACCAGGCCATGGAGTGCCACGTTGCAGTTTGTGCAAGTCTGATACTTGGTCAGCATCTGCGAACTGTTTAGGATGGCAGTATTTAAACATCGGGAAGGACGGGCTTTTAACTTTAAGAGTTTTTTGTGGGTTTGGATGTTGGGGAATTTCTTGCCAGCATGAATCCATGAGAACAATAACATCCTGGCCTGCTGTGAGCAAGACAGCATGCTTGTGTGCATTAGGAAGCTTGTGATGCATATCCCGAACGTGACTGTTGGCAAGGCACTTGTATTCCCGAGCAAAATCAGAGGAATATCCTGGTATGCGTATGGACTGCAGGGATAACGTGCAGGCTGAATTGCAGAGAGCTGATTCTGTGGGTGTTTTGAAGCACAAAAGTGTGTGGTTCTGGCATCCCACCAGTTGATTCTGGGTACTGTCATTTTCCATACTATTTCTTTCTCCATTGTAATTACTGCTGGGTATGGGACCCAGCTTGCTAGCTTTGGTGTCAACGCCTATTTTCTGTGCATACAGCAGAGCAGGGAGGCATCCTGGGCGTTTGCTTCTACCTGATGAGGAAGCAAGGTTGAGGCATGCGCAGCAATGGAAGGACGGATAAATGCTGCAAGCCCCAGCTTTTGCTTCCTTTTTTCCAAGCCAGTGTTTGGGCTCTTGCTGTACTTTTTCCTCAGGCAAACCACATATGTGGCCACCCTCCCATCTGGACTTCCTTCTGCAGCTTGAAAAAGTGCAGCCAAAATAGCAAATTTTACTCAGTTGCAAACATTGTATTGCAGTAGTGGTGAAGTCCCACCATCCACAGCCTCATTGCAGTCTGTGTGGTACATCCCACCCGGCAAGGCGAGACTACCGCAGGCAAGTTTCCTCTGAACTGTTGGGCTGTATAGTATGGAGGTGAGTCCTGATCTGATCGGACAGTAACCAGATCAATGAAACTGTCATCCTTCTGGCCAGACTTAGTGCAAAGTTGCCTTTTCATTTAATTTCTGGCAATAAAGTCAAACCCTTGCTTAGGTATTTTTATTAATATTTTTACAAGTGGTGGAAGAGTAAATTCAGGCAAGTCTTTCCTATCTGTATGTCTCAGGATGTTATAATCTGAAAGGATACTGCTGTGGCTGACAACAATTGTATAAGATGATTACAAAAACAAGTCAGCTTTCAGGCTGTTTACAAGAGCCCTGATACTGGGAGTCTTTCTCCCAGTGCTAAGAGCTCCAGGATCTATTTGACTGGGGAGTGCGGCAGGGGAATGGGCAGAAATAAGTATTTAGTCCTGTCTATGAGCATGGTTGCAGGTAATGACACGCATGAGTTAGTGGTGTAGCAAAACTTAGAGAAGTAAGAATGACAAGATCTTGCTTTAGTTTCAGCTTTGTTAGGAATAAATTGCTGTGTCTGTTTTTTACCATCAGTGTTGTATCACAGTTTGTTCCCTTGTGTACTCCCACCTGGCAGTGTTCCTGTGCCCTTAAATTGTCTGGCAGAGGGGGGCTGTGATAGACTCTGAAGTTTCTTTGCAGGTAACACAAGGAGATCTTCAAAGCTTTTTGGAAGAAAAACTCCTGTTACAGTTTTGGAATAGGTTCACTGAGCACCTTATGCTAAAAAAAGTAATTGTATTCTCAGAGTAAATGGGCAGCAGAGTGGTTTCCATGGGGAGGTTGTAGACCATGACTAAGATGTGACTTTAGCAGAGCTTTATTTTAATGACAGTGTATTGCTGTATGCAAAATGCATTTTATACTTTGAGGCAAATTCATTTTCTTTGACACTGGCATCTGAGAGGTTATTGTGAATTCATTATAAACAGAGAGGCACAACAACAATTTTATTGCAAGTTGGCCTTTAAGCAGCTTTGGGATTATACTGCAAAAAGCTCTGCGGTGCCTGGATTTTATGCATTTGCATTAAACCCTAACAATTCCAGGAAGTGTCTGAGTTCTGCTGCTGCTGATCACTTGTCTCTTCACTAAGGACTAAGTGGAAGAGTGCAAGGCTACAGCTACGGCCTAAATCACCTGAACAAGTGGAAGAATGTCATTTTGCTTTCAAAACTCTTACAGAAAACTGTAAACTACCCCATCTTCTGGGCTCCCAGTCACTACTTGCTATGTATGACTACAAGGCTATATTGAAAACAGGAGTAAAGCTGTGTACCTCAGCTCAAGACGTAGGATAACAGATTAAGAGGACAGCTGAGGTCATGTTTCCAGTACCAGGGGCTGGGGAGAAGCTCGATTCTGCTCCGGTCTGTGCTGCAGCACAGCGTGAACAGGATCTGCATACTCAGGATGCTGAGCTACTAGTGATGTGTTAGTGGTTTACAAGGCACAACTGCAAAGAGGATTTAAGTATTAATGTGAGCAAAGGATTCACAGTTTAGCCTTTGACGTTGAATTTTGGGTTGTTGTGGGCCCTATTGTACTGGGACTTGTATTGGAAGTCAGTATTTCCTTCCTGGAAAGATCTGTGGATAAAAAGCTTGAAAGTTAGCTTCCACCTGTCAAAACAGAGCACTGTTAAAGATTTCCAAGGTAGTTATGCAAGAACAGATATGTCTGTGTGGGTTAGATCTTAGTGGCCAGGTTATGCCAGGGACAGTGATTAACAGCCTGGCTAACTAATCTGGCTGAAATAGTGAACTGATGCATCCATGCTCCTTCTGCAGCTAGGTCATTGTGGGCTAATTTGGGTATTGGTTCTTCCAGTTTTAAATTAAAACTTTAAAGTCACCTTGTGCTTCCAGATGCACATGCTGTGACCGTAAGCAGAGACACTACCTTTAATTAATAACCTCATTCCTGACCGTGGCACAGCCATGCTGTGCTGGTGACCACAAGATACCAGATGTGATACAACTTAAAAAGCTGTAGCGTTTGCTGCCCTGGTGCACTGCCCATCCTAGGGTTGAGAAGAACAGAAACTGACACAGCAAAATGTTGGTTGAGAGCTCAACTGAATTCTTAGCTGGTCCTGAGATCAGGAACATAACTATCAGCATCAGGTGGGTGGCTTTTACTGTGGAATGGCTTCAGGCCCTTGAATTCTTCAATCTCCACAGCACAGGCATGGTCTGACATAGAGCAAAGTCTCTGCAAAAAATGGACAGATTTATTGAGAGAAAAAAATGCAAACTGCAACTTGGCCAGAGCAATTTCTTAATGGTGCTTGAAGTGAGGCTAGAAGTGCTCCAACTGCAGACCTCTGTTCTCAGGGCAGTGGGCTGGTGAGCAGCTACGAGCTAATTGGAGCAAGACAGCATTATCCAGTGCAGCTGTCCTGTCATTGCCTGCACAGGCAAATATCACTCGGAGCAAACCTTGCTGGTCAAAACCTTTCAAACCCCAGCGAGGGCTGTAGGTTATAAGAGAGTTGCTCTGCTCCCTCTGGCTGAGCTTCTCCCTGTTCCCCTTGGCTGGAGATGAGGCTGGGCGGGAAGATTCTGCTCAGCACGAATTCCTGCACTAAGCATTCCTCCCTCCCTGCTGTGCCCCCGGTGACTGCTTGACCTGCTGTGCTGCATCAATCGTCCTAATCCCCTGCTTCCCAGGGCCTCTTCCCACTAGGGGCTGGGGCAGAGGCGTGCAGCACGCCATTGGTGGGAGTGCAGCCCAGCGAAGGCCTGCTGGCTGCTTGGGCAGCTCTCCTTGACCTCAGCCTCTGCCTCAGCAGGAGTCAAGGAGCAGCTTCTTAACCCACTGCACTAGTGCTCCTGTGGTGGTATCTGACAGGGCCTACGTTTTATCTAGGGGGAAACTTTAACCAACACAAGTAATAGTAGGTGAAAATGTTTTGCTTGTGACTGAGTGCAATTGAAAGCAAAATGTCACACAACAGTGTCGGCTGCACTTTTTTTTTAGTGAAAATATTACACGATGATTTGGTGGCAGCAGTTAATTAGTTTGTGCAAATGATCTTTTGCTGTGGATGTATCAGGGCAATTGCATTTATAATCAAGCTAACTAGGTAGAAAAAAAGGGAAGGGAATACTATTTGCCCTTTTACATTAGGGAGAGCAGATCATCAAGCTGTGTGACTTTGCAAGACAGGGACCTTGCCCTGTGCTTTTTTCCTCAGTTCTTTGATTAAAAAAAAAAAAAAAAAGCTCATCAGCTAGAGTGTCTCCTGAAGGCCATGGAGCTGCACAGAACAAAAACTGGCAAGGCTCTTTCCAGGATCTGAGTGAGCTGCAATCAGTAAGAGAAAATGAGACATCCAGGTTCAGCAGAGCTCTCAGAAGGAGTGTGTGGAAAACTCAGGCCAAAGTGGGTACCAGAGCCTGGGCTTTGTGTTTTCAGTGCAGATCAAGAAAGGCACAGTGAATAGGAGCAATTCCAAATTACAGAGCACGAGTGTGTTAGAACACTTTGTGCTGGGTTTTGAGCAGGTGTGCGGTTGTCTGGCACCTTTCCCAGTGAATAGTGCTGAACTTCCACGAAGGGAGCAACGCCTACTGGTGCCTGGAATGCGGTGCCCTTTGTTTAACTAAATTTGACTGAGTACATGGTGAGTATATTCTTGTTGACCAGGCTAGTCTGCAGTGCACTACATAATCTTCCCTATAATTTAAAATAAAGCTGGCTTGAACTCATAGCATTATCATTTGAATATGCTTAGCTTTAAGTATGAAGCAGTACATGTAAGTATGAAACGCAGCGTGTGGGCTGACTCGTGAAGTTTAAGTGTATGTGTTGTTGTTTAAAGGACAGATAGTGCGTATCTTTGGGCACCGCAATTAAGGATGCTGTGGGATGAATTGGAGAAGATCCAGAAGTAAGTAACGAGAGTAATCTGGGCAATTTGATCTATGGGAGAAGTTTGGATGATTTAAGAGTGTGCATTCGAGGAAAATGGGGGAAGACATGAATCTTGAAATACCCCCACCAAAAAAAAAAAACAAATTGTTGCAAAGGAAGTAATTTGTTTTTCATGTTCATGGGAGGTGGAGGAGGCAGAGAAATCTGTAGTGAAGACAACTCAGATTGGACATTAGGATAAGCACTGGAAAAAGATTATCTGGAGAGATGGTGAAGTCTCAGTGAAGGTTTTGAGGAACAGGTTGGGGAAATCTTTCTCAAAAACTAGCATGGCAGTTGATTGAGCTTTCGAGCAGACAGATGGGCGAGAAGATGTTGAGGTTCCATTTCCAGTCCTGCCTTTTGTTGGCAGCATCAGAATGAACCCTGGGCTTTGAGGTGCAATTTAAGTAATTTACTTCATTGATCATTTTGTTTTATTACTGTACAGTAAATAACTGTAGTTGCATTCCAAAATTCTTTACTCGGGAAAAAGTTGGATTAAATCCTTTCTGCACAGTTAGGAGAGCACAGCTATCATTTCAAGATATTTCCTGCTGGTTTGTTTTGTATTTAAAAGCATTTTATGTATTTGTGAAGGATGAAGATCACTTTACAGGCCCCCTCTTTCCACTTTCAGTGACGTGTGGGCATTTGAGTTGAGACAATTGTAGAACTCAATAGGGTGTCTCGATGGTCCCATAGATAATTCAAACTACCTGAGTCACGTAGGCAGGAAGTACTAAATAAAGTGTGGGGTTCTAGGAGGCTTAGTGCCCAGTGTTGGAGAACTTATCTGTGGACAGTCTTCATTCTGTTCCAAAAATGAACAAAAACCATCACTCATGACTAATTTAGATATGATAGCATTTAGCCTTTTTACTGACATCATCAATTCCTGGTGTGTGAGAGAGACAATCCAGATGCCAAGCGTTATCAGGGAATGTTTTCAGCAGCAAGGCACTGCTCAATGGTTAATGGTACATGCAATTTTTGGTGGGTTGTCTCATGCACTGACTATCTTCTAGCAGCGCTGTGCTGCGTCTGTGTTTTCTTGCCTTCCTGACCCCATTCTTTCTCTAACACGGGTCAGCAACTACTAAAAATGGTATTGTATACCCGTGGGGAGTGAGGGTTACAGATTCTCCTCTGATGCCTCTGGGGCTGTCTCCATGTTGTCGAGTGCTATTTCTAAGTCCCTGTGTGCAGCTGAGGACTCAGTATGGAGATAACTGGGGAAAGATTGAAGGAAATGTAAATCAACCTCTGGACCAAGAGAAAATTGAAGCAGGCTCCCAACACCATTCTCACTGGAACCATTAGACCATGGGGCCTGGGAATAAATTTACAAGTTGGTCTCTCAAGCCAAAACTTACGTGCTTCTCATCACTGGATAAATACCATCTGTTAGTAGATGAAGGGGCTTGTTCCAGTTCTTGAGTTGTTTCAAACTGGTTTCTGGAACAGATTTATCTGGCTTCATATGTTATTTCCAAGGCCCAAATCATGTGCTTTCCTCTCACTACAGTGGAGATCGCTGGTGGTTATAGCTGGGTGGCAGCAAGAGGGAAGCTGCCACATCTACAGCATGCTGTGGGTGGGGGGACATGCTCCCTTTCCTGGGGTGAGGGTAGGAAAACGAGCGGAGTATCTTACTGGCATCGCCTTGTAAAAGCCTATGGATGATGTGAGGGGTAAGGAGTGTGTTGATTTGATCCCTTACCCATTATATCCATAGAAGGAAAGCTGGTAGATTGGGAGGAATTCTAGAGTCTCTTGAGTTCAAGTATCATAGCATTTGTAGTTTTAGTTGTTTTTTTTTTTCTCTTAATAAATTCAATAGATGCAGTAGAAAAGCAAGGAATAGCATATTGTGATGGGTTTACCCTGTAGCTGTATTGCACTGATGGTGTATTTAGAAAATATTCTGCTGTGCCGGTATGTGGGGGAGGTGGATCCTTTGTCATCAAGGAAGAAAGCACTTTGAATCATGGGGGTGTTTTGGAGAGAGGGTGATGGGTGGAAAGGCATACAGGCTGAGTACAACTTTTAAAGTTCTTTTCTTATAAGTGGGAAAGAATTTTCTGTTTCTAGATGTGCCTTTGCATGGGAAAAGCAAATGATGTCACTTAGGGATTTGGAGTAAAACAGTACTGTGATGCTTAAGACTCTGTTTGCCTCTCCTACTGTTCAGCAGTGTGCTTGGCCTTGCTCTGCTTTTTCCACATCACACCAAGGAAAGTGAGAGGTTACTTGGCTATGCTAACAGTAGCCCCACTCACTGATGTCTGGATGTATAAAGTAATAATTGAGGGGGTAGCAGAGATTAAGGACTGATGAAGAAGTCAGTAGTTTTTTTTTTTTTTATGACAGCTGTCATAATTTTGGAGCTGAAAAAAGCCTACTGACTTCTTCATTAGTCCTTAATCTCCGCTACCAGTCTGAGAACCCGTTGCTAAGAATAACATTCTGATAACAAGCTTCTCTGCTTTCTAAAAGGCTGGCTTAAACCAGAGTCGCTTAAAAAGTGAAGTTGTAGATTCAGTGGTGGAGTCATTGGAACTGTGATTATCTGTGACCATAGTATCCGAGTGCCAAATGTTCCTGGATTTCAGCTGTCAGTACCCAGGCCTGCTGTCTGAGTGACAACTCGTACCTCCGGTGATCCCAGCCGCTACAGAATGTGATGAGCAATGATGAGTGCAAGTAAAAGATTCACGTATTTTGTCTACAATATTGCTTTCACCTTAGGCAAAATCCAGAGAGGCTAACATCAGAGGAGGCTATTGTGTGGTTTTGGAGTGGGAGTACTAATTACAATGGGTGTATGCATTTGGGTGTATCAGACTATTTTGCATAATTTCTCTTCTAATACCTTGCTTAGCTGTGAATCCTATTTTTTCTTTTTCGTCCTTCTCATCTAGTTTCAATCTGTTCACCACTGGGAGATGTGTACATGGAGAGCATTTCCTTTCACCTCTGAAAGAGGTTTCTAACCTGTATTAGACTGGAAATGCTGCGCTGTATTGGAACCAGGCAAGCGCGGTTGTGCCTGTTTTGATTGTTTTGCTGTTGACATTTGAGATCGTGCAACCAGGGATCTGTGCTGTTTAGTGAAGAGAATGAATTCAAAATTTTAAGGTTACTGTAAGGTTAGCAATGAAAACCTGAACAGCTCAGAAAATGTCCTGGAATCAATTGGAGACAGTGCTGTGTACAGAGCAATTATTCCCCAGAACAACAATTTCCAGTTCAAACAAGCTCAGACTGTATTTACAGCAAAGAGATACTGGAGCCAAGGGGATTGTGTAAGTACTGATACACTTTGACATCCGCTAGGTTTTCAGCAGGAAAGATAAGCAGACGCCAGGAACAGAGTCTAGAAATGGCAGGGTTTCCTGCCTTCGGTGGAGTTGCACCTGCTGAGTTCAGAAGGGGACTGGAGAGGAAAAACGTCCCACTTTTCCAGCCTGTCCTTTGCATTTGGGCTTGAAAGGAAAGGAGGCAGACAGAAATGTAATTAATCAAGGTGGGAGGAAACAGGATTGTAAAGAGATGTGTATACATCATCTGCATGTATAATGGCTCAAATTCAGCTGCGTGACAGCCTCTCTGAAGGGGCTGCTGTCTGTAACGGTGGAATCCAGAGCTCTGCCAGGCTGAGGCAGGTGAAGGCGGGGAGGCTGCAGCAGGGTGATGTGGGTCCCTGCTTCCTTCATCCTTAGGTCTTGTTCTGAGGACTGCAGAACTGGGAGAAAGAAGGAGGGAACAGAGGGCCAGCACAATTTGTTTGTCAACAAATTGCTAATTTGTAAAGATTTGCCAGTTCGCTTTGGGCTACTTTGTGAGTAGAAGGCACATACCTGAATGGCCTGAAGAGTCTTTTCTTTGTATGTCTGCCATTGCACTAAAAAGGACTGCTGTTGCTAGCAGTGCTGGCTATCTCCATCAAGGGCAAGGGCTGAGGTTTGTTAATCATTTTGCTTTTCTAGGCTATCATGAAGGTGCTGCATTGTGGCATTACCACCTAAGCCAGGCCGATACCATGTGCTGCAATTTAGCTACACGCTCTGAAAGCAGTGTGTCAAATACCAAATGTATGTGTGGGATATCCACCATTGCTGCACTCGCATGGCTTTGTGGACTTACAGTGCATCCTAAATTGTCATGAATTTTACAGCACGATAGACTTCCATGATCCCCGGTACGTGCTACATGCCTCGCTCACTGATTTAATCACTAGAATAATCCTCTGTTAAAGCTCCTTTAGAATGCAGCAGCAATACTCTAACTATTCCCTTATGCCCCTGAACTCTGGATTTTATAGAAACTGATAAGCAGGAGATCAATATCTCCCATGATTTGTTCTGGGGAAAATCTGCAGAAGTTAAGTGAATGCAAAGGAGAGCCGCTTGAGACCTGCCTTGGTGTTCACAGCAGTGCAACATGCAACGCGTGCCTAGCCCTGCTGTGTCTTTTCCTCCTGCTGGTCTGTCCAGGTTTCTCTGTACATACTGTGTACATGTCAAATAAAACAAATGTTTTAGGTGCTAAGAGCATTGGTCACTGTCAAAGCCAGGATAGATAGCTTTCCAGGCTGGATGGACATCTTCTGGGAATTTGTTTTAGGGGGCTATTTTTCCTATTGGAGGAAGGAATTTATTTCTTTTGACAGTAATCTCCTGGGGGGCTCTTCTCTTTATTGATACTTCAGTGTTGTCCTTTGATTTAATAACCCTGCATTGCATAGTCTGTCACTCAGAAATGATGAAGTTGGGTTTCTGGTGCAGGGGAATACCACCATTATTTAAATCTACGAGACAGAGACAACAGCTGTGCCTTCACTTAGAGGAAGGTACTGCTGCATAGAACCATTCATGCTGAATACGAAAATAAGGCAGCAGCTCTAAACAGATTAGGTATTTACACTTCATCCAGGTTATGTCATCAGCCAACTTGAAATACACATACAAGTAGCCCTTTTGTCGCATAATTTTTTTTTAATATACCTCAATCATATTCTGTTCTGTAACAGTTTTCTCTTTGAGGAAAATTATTTGTTTGAGAATATGGAGGTATTGTTTTCGTTAGAACCTCATTTAAAAAAAATGCAATTAGAGCACTAAGACTACCAGCCCATAGGATTTGAGCCTGGAGAATCAGTGTTGCTTTGCAAAAAAAAAAAATGTATGAGAGTAAAGCTGCACTTCTTTTGACTTGATTTTGTTTCCTTAAAAGAAAAGTCTAGTACCTTTTGAGATGGCAATAGCTACTGCTGAAGGTTATGGGTCTCTCCGAGGTCTCATGGCATATCTGCTAGTCCTGTCTGCCAGTCTGCCTCTGAGATCCAAGAAGATTTTCAAATGTCAGCATTTAGTTGACTCAAATTTTTGCTTTGTATAATGAAGAAATGAAACTTTAAATTTTTATTAATGTACTTTTATACATAAAACCAGTATGAAGTAGAAGATTGGAAGAATGTTCATTGTTTGCCTTTGCCCATAGCTTATATTCAAACACCAACTTTGCACATCAGCTAAAAGCTTTCCTCTATTTGTAATCAGAAATGTGCATGTTTCCAGACCTTCTCTGCCCTGCTCAGCGGCACTTTGAACTGTAAGTGCTCAGAGGTCGTAAAGCGCAGTGGCTCCGCTGACTTTGGTGACATTTGCATCTGTATTTCAGCTGAAGCTCTGAGGTCATTTTCCTTCATTCTATTAACACTATACTTTGTCTCGCTTGTGAGATGCAGTGTCAGGAAGAAATGGGGAAGAAGGTCATATAAAAGAAACAACAGTGGAAAGCTTAAACACTTAGGTGAATTTTTTCCAGCAAAGAAAAATTGAACAATGAACCTCTGATATCACCTCCAGATTATAGCAACAGCCACTTCCAGACAGGAATACCCCAGTTTAGATATACCCAGCATCCAGGGAGGCTCTGCTTAGCTTTTGAGATCTTTGATATGGGGTGAGAGGGCTTCTGCACATGTTCAGGTTCTTTCTCTGCCAGTCCCGTGGAGGTGTGTGCAGGATTACTTTTCTCATTTGGACACTTACAGCTTTTTTTTGTTCTCTGAAACAGCCAACTAAATAGCAGCTGTTTTCTTCCTTCTTGGTAGCCTGTGTGAGAGGAGCATGTTGTTTGTGTTCTTGTCCCATCTGAGCTTCAGAGTTCACGACTACAAGGTATATTTCAGAGGTTTGTTTGGCTTCCAAAGGGTTGTGTTTGGTGTGCAGTCATGTTTTTTATCACTAAGGGAAGTGCACTGAAGAGCACATAGGATGACTGTATTTTGCTCTGCTTTTGTAAGATGCAGGTACTTGTAAAACTGTATCTACAATTGTTTGCTGGGGGTTTAATTATCCTGGTCTGTTTAAAAATAATACTAGTGCAACTTTTACACGTGTGGACAAAGCTGAATCTATTCCACACTGGAGACCACCAGCTAAGCATATGAAATTAGGAAGGCAAACCCCAGCATTAATTGGTATAAGCCTTCTGCGTGCACCCCAGAACTAAGAACATAGATCATGTTTTATGTTAGAAGTGCCATCTATTGGCATGTGGCAATATTAAGGTCAGTGCTACAGTTTAAGTTCAGTGAAGTTACTGTTCCCGTCTTGTAAATCGCTTCCTGGCCATGCCCGCCTCTCCCATCTCCCTCTCTAGCAGGAGGGTGCTGGGAATGCCACATGTGCTACCTGGTCTGTTCTCAGAGTACACACACAGCTTCCTCGGAGGAAAATGTGATATGGGGAGCACTGTAACATGATAGCATTGACATTCAGACAAGACCTTTTAAAATTCAGCGTTACCAGCAGGAGCAGACTTCTAAGGCAAATCTGTAAGAACAGGCCCAGGGTATGGTACTTCCAGCAGTGTCTGCTCTGCTGGCCTTGCACAGGAACGACTGGAAGGGTATGGCCGGCCATGCTTGCACATAAAGTGCTTTAAAGGGACATGGGTGCTGGCTTCTCTCTCTGTAGTTTCAAGATGAAGTGTGATATCCCTTGACTGACTTCTAGATTGATCTAAGATTGAGCTGTTCATACTGGGGAAAAAAATTAGTTGAAACTACTTTCTTTTTTTAAGGCAATCACTGCTTACATGCTGTCTTTGATTTTTAACACGGCTCAGGGTGAAGAGAAATGCTTTAGCCTCATAACTACTGAGATAGTTTAAGACTTCAAGCAAAAGACAGGTGAATCCTGTGTTGCTACCATCTCATATTTAAGCCGTGCACTATTTTCAGCTATTTGTGTTTAGTTTTCACGTGCATACACAAACTAATTGGCTGCAGAAGGGATGTGTTTTGGTTCTGTGTAGGGGCTGGGAGAAGGGATGGGCATCACGTAGATTTTGCTCTCATAGTTTTGTCCTTCCAGGTTGATAGGTATGTTAATGAACAGACAGAAAGTGGGCTGTAAAGATACAGAAATCAGCTTTGTTAAATTGTTAGGGAAAGGAGAAACTGAATGCTTACATTTATCATCCTATGTCAACATGCATCAGGTTTAAGATTTTGGAAAATAAGGTTAATTTAAATTTCACTTTACCTGGCAAGATGTTGCTGGAAGAATTCCTTTACCATTTGCTTCAGTTCTGAGAAACAGTGATTTTAGACACTGAAGGACCGAATCATTGTGTAAGTAATAAATCACAGTGCATCCTTGCGTGTACTTGAGGATAAAGGCATATTTTATAAATTGAGGACCTTTTGAAAGCTAGGTGGCAGGGGGGTGGGTTGGTTGTTTCTTCTCCCCCATCCCTCAGTCGGATGCCCAGTTTAGCTGGAGAGATGTCTGGAAAACTAGAACGTGTTTCTGGAATTGGGAGGATGGAGCAGCCTAGAGCAAGTATGCTTTGTTTTGTGTGTGTGGTTTTTGTTGTTGTTGTTTGTTTCTTTGTTTTTGATCCTTTCTAGATGAGACAACTACTGTGGCTGCTTTGGAAAAGCTAAGGGTTGGGAACTCGTAAATGTACAGCTCTGTTCAGTACATTAAAGACATTTGACTCAAGTTTACCAAAGGGAATTCCTAAGCAACTGCTTTTAACCAGTTGCTTCTTCAATGTGTGTGACTGGTGTGCCGACTTGAGTTCATTAGTTCTGCTTTCCATCAGTTTTGTTTTTATTTCGAATTTTGCTATTTCATTTAATAACAGAAGAAAAGCATTTTCCTATTCTTGTTAGTGGCATATGGGATCTAAATAAGAATCATTTCATAAATGGAAACAACAACAGCACTGTGGAATTAAACGTTTTATTTTTTGGCTAATCACAGGAAAGGTCGAATTTGACATCTTTGCCTTTAAGTGCAAGGATTATAATGTTTGTTTTATAAACTCAATTGATAAAGAACTGCAGGTTTGTTGACCAATGCACTGGACCATGTGAACAGAGTTGCTCTGGAAGGCACTGTCTTTGGTTCAGCCTGTCTCGATTTTGCAAAGTTACACCATTAATGTCAAATTTCCAAAGATTATTTTGACTGCTTCAGCCATCTCTTTCTAGAAGGAAGTCCCTTTTCTGACATGTGCCTTAGGTAGGGCTGCATTTGACTGTATGCTATGTAAGGATAGAAACAATTTTATCTGCTTCCTTACCTTTTTAAGGGATCTTGTTTAGTTTAGTCACTGCTAATCAGCAGCGATCTTTTATTGAGAGTATTGAGATTATGTTGCTGCCTGTGTTAATATACGTCTCTTAATTTTACCATCTCCATCTTGGGAGGGGGTTAGCATTTAAAGCCATCTCCAAAGCTTCCAAAATATTCCTTGTTGTGTCCAATGATCTGTAAGTGGTAACGTGTCATTTTGAATTCATAGTTCAAAATGCGCACTTAGCATCTCAGGCTCATGATGTTGCTGAACTGCTGATCTTAACAATTTTGCTATTTTTATTTCTTTGTTGCAGCCCACAGTAAACATCTTAAGTAATGAATTTAACTATTAGAGGCACACTGACCAATGTGACCTTGCTAGAATGCTTTCTTCTTTTAAAGGAGATGATTAATAATGGCTTTGAATTGAATAGTTGATGTATTCCAAGAGGAATAATGTTTTCCTTGGAAGAGTTTTCTTGCTGTAGGGTGAGATTGCATCTGACTTGTTCAGCTGTAATTTAGACCTGGAGCTGAATGTTGTGAAGTCACTCCTAATAATGTACCTTCTTACACCAGTGTTCTGGGAAACTTGAAATTGTTGAATGTGAAATCTGTTTCTTTCACAATATTTGAAAATTTATTGAGATGGATCAATCAACAAGTTTGTTACTTTAAGCTTAATTCTTTAAATTTAATCTGTGATAATATATCATATTCTGCATTCTCAGATTCCCAGGGTGCAAATACTTCACATTGGGCGGCTCTGGTCCTACTACAGTGTGAACAGTAGCAAACGTATAAGGCTGTTAGACCTGTCTTTGAGTTGTTAAATATATTTCATAAGAATTTTGCTGTCCACTTGCACTTTGAAATTATTTTGGTGCAGAGTCTTTCAATTCCATACGTATCACTGGCAGGGAAGTATGGAGGTGCTGGGGAGGAGAGGTGGTGCAGGCTGACTGGTGCGGGGCTATGGCTGGACCTGGTGCAAAACGTGCTCCCAGCCACATGATGAGGGCAAGAGACTGCACTGTCCTCTCATCCAGGTCTCTGTGCTCCTGTCTTCTTCATCCGTCTGTTTGTAAGGCTGGTCTTCAATACAGGTGAGATAGTGGTATTAGATATTGAAACCAGTCAGTCTTGGACTATGGCAGTGAAGTTTGCACTCACAGAAATGTAAATATCCAATGTCTGAGTCTGAAATTTCCACCTTGTCTCCATCCCTCAGGCCCCTCTAAACTTGAGCTAGTGTGGCACTCTCCTATTCTGCACCTGTCTTCCAGTGGAGATGTTCTTGTGTCTCTTTACTCAGGATATAAAGACTGAATTACACTTGGCTATGTTCAGCATCTCTCCTGTAGCTTGTTTGGAGCTGCTCTCCCAGATCTGTTCTAAATAACACCAAAGAAGGGTCACCCTGACTAACTCAGAGCCTGGCTTTTGCCTCCCTTGTTTGTGCACTGTTGTGTGATCCAAAGATGTATGCTACAAGAAGCCCGATCCCCTAGCTGTCATGGCAGTTGTAGTTGAATAACATAAATCCTTGATTTCTTGTTTTCTGTTTGGAAATATTTGCTAGCTTGATCTCAGGGATTTTCTTAGAACTCAGATTAAAGTATAAATAGGAATAGAGGGATTTCCTAAAGGTAAAGCACTTTTGCCAGTATTTTTAATGAGAAGACTGCAGCCCCAGTATGAAACCAGCAGATCTGTTGCATGCTACATAAATACCGGTCATTCGAAATAATGTCAACAAAACAATCTTACTGCCCCTTGAGACTTATGCTTGATAAATGTGCAAGAGCAATTGAAAGTCTTCTCATGGCATTCATTTTTAATTATTTCTATGGTACAAGGTCATAGATATAAGCCACTTGTCAGCCTGGATAGCTTCACAAAGATAAAGATTAGATTTATAGCATTATGCAGAATTCTGGGAAAAAAAGGAAGGTCACATTTTTCAAATTTAAGTGTTCAAAGTTAGCCTCTTAAATCTGTCTTCAGACACTTATATAAACAGCCTGCTTTTCAGAAGTGCCAAGCAGCGGCTCTTTGTGCTGACTTTGCTGGAAGTGGTATGTGCATAGCGCCTGCGTTGGTCACCGTATCGGTTAGCTAGCTATGGGGGGTGGGCCTCATTTCAGGTTCTAGTGTTAAATAGTTTTATCATAACCGAAGATGGCTGCATTTAAACTATTATCTGGATAATTCTTCATTCTTTATCATTCAAGTTTTAACATAAATTAGTCCATCATAAGAAAGATCCATGCCTCTTTTTTCTGCTACAAGTTTGACTGTTGTGAAAACAGTGTAAGGAAGTTGCAAAGTTGGCATGAGTGGGTGCAACATTTGAAAGACTTCTGTGGTGTGAATTGCTTTACTTCCTAGTGAGAATTCTTCATAGAAATGACTGTAACCATTCTTTCCAAAGTGGTCTTTTCCAGGCCAGAAGGTAAAGCTTAGTGTATGGCAGAATTTTCTTGTTTCCAGACTCTGACTGGAGACAGAAGAAAACTATGCTTTTTGGCAGCAAGGTCTTTAGCAGAGACTGCTTCCAAGCTCTTGGTGTTCTGAGGGTGTACTGGGATGTAAAGACATAATAAAAGCACAGAAATTTTGGAAAAGTAAATCAACTGGAGTTTCCTACAGCACATTTACATTCTTTCCTTTGTTTAAGAAAGTGACAGGTACAAGAAATCAAGCAATATAAGAGCCTATGATAGCTTGGTTTTCTAATACTCTAAATTGTCTTAGGAAGTTGTTTTAGAGGTGAAGCAAACATCACAGCTGGATCAATATAATTAAAGCAGACAAGGGCGGTGTGAGACTTGGGAGGTAACAACAGCACCTGCATTGTGAAAACTCCAATAAGTCCCTGGAGAGTAGGTGTAGAGGTGGGAGGAATAATGCTCCCTGAGAGGGTATGGGGAAACATTTTCAATTCAAGGTCCTCATTTGAGGATTGGTGATGACTAGAAGCACTGGTTATGTCCAAACTGAGGGTTTTTTTGTTTGTTTTCTGGAGGAGAAAAAAAAGTTGTAATGTAGAATTTGATTTTGTTTTGTTCTGAACCAGTGCTTTGGTTCAGATGAACTCAGAGGAAGTAATGAAAGAGCAGTAAGTCTCATTAGTGGTACAATAGTGTGGCTCCTTTGTTTGTGTATTCCCACAGGCAAGTTTTGTATACTTGTGCAAGCAAAAGATGAGGGAAGCCCAGAAATGACCTTTAGTGGTGATGCCACATGTAACAGTGCACTGAAGTACTGGTAGGTGTTGAGATCATGCAGGGGAGTCTGTGAGAATAATCTTAAAGAAAACTCCGTCTTTTTTGCTGGTTTGTTACCTTTCCATGTGTGGGATATGTCCACATATGCAGCCCAGAAAGCCAGCTGCATCAGAAGCAGCCTGAGCAGCAGGTGGAGGGAGGTGATTCTCCCCATCTACTCTGCTCTTGTGAGCCCCCACCTGCAGTGCTGCCTTCAGCTCTGGGGCCCCCAATGTAGGAAGGACGTGGACCTGTTGCAGCAAGTCCAGAGGAGGGCCAGGAGGATGCTCAGAGGCTGGAGCACCTCTCACATGAAAACAGGCTGAGGGAGTTGGAGAAGAGAAGGCTCTGGGGAGACTTGATAGCGGCCTTCCAGTACCTAAAGGGGCTACAGGAAAGCTGGGGAGGGACTCTTTGTCAGGGAGTGTAGTGACAGGACAAGGGGTAATGGCTTTAAACTAAAAGAGGGCAGATTTACATTAGATATTAGGAAGAAATTCTTTACTCAGAGGGTGGTGAGGCCCTGGCACAGGCTGCCCAGAGAAGCTGTGGATGCCCCATCCCTGGAAGTGCTCAAGGCCAGGCTGGATGGGGCTTTGGGCAGCCTGACCTGGTGGGAGGTGTCCCTGCCCATGGCAGGGGGCTGGCACTTGGGTGGGCTTTGAGGTCCCTTCCAACCCAAACCATTCCATGATTCTGTGTTTCCCAACCAGCAGCCCGTCAGTAGCTGGAGAGAGAGTTGTCTGACAAAGGGCTACGTTTGTTGTTGTTCTTTACCTCAAGAGAGAAGTGTGGACGTGGTTTTGATTTTACTTTAAGGCATAGCAGATGCAGGGCTAACCAGCAGAGTTAAATGAACAGTTAAAAATTGGGTATGTTTGGAATGTCAATGTTTGTTACCTTTTAGAAACAAACACAAGCAATTTGCCTCTTACAGACGAAACTTTGAAATTATGACAGCTAGTTTCATCTACCCTTATTTTTTCCCCCAGTTAACTCCTTTAAATAGCAGCTACCTCCACGAATAAGGCTTGTTGTTGGGGCAGTGAATGACATGTCAGACTTTCCAAACAGTACATCCTACTTAGGATGCAGTGAAAAATGTGCCTGGATACTAGAAGGGATTTGTCTGCTAGTTTTGATGGCTAGAATTGATTTCATGTTTAGATTGTGGTAGGGCTTAAAGGACTAAACTAGAGTTGGCCCTATCATGTTCAACACTGTCCAGATGTAAAGTAAATAGCATTTCCAAAGACATCCGTCTGAAAAATGAGAGCAAACAGGTCTGTATGGATGAGTAATCAGACCTGAGCAAATAAACAACAAATATACAGAGGAGGACGTGCCTGCTTTTTTCCACATCAGTAGCTGTGGGCACTGGAATGTGGCCAGTGAATTAATTGTTTGTATCCAGTACAGCAGAGGTGCTTTTCTACAAAGGATCAGGTTTTGGATCAAGACCATACATATACATTATTTCCTGTCCATTTTTCCCATCATTTTCACTGTTCTTCAAATCTGCTTGAACTGCTCCCCCTCATTTCTCCCACTTGTGACACAATTCAACGAGCAAGGAAGGGACCGGGGGCAGCTGTCTCTGCCGCACGCCTGCCAAGGCGACATGGACCAAGCTGCAAGTGTGTGGCGTGCGGTAACGTGGGAGTCAGAGCTGCAGAGCCATTCAGAATCCGCATCTCTCTTCCCCATAATTATCTCCGCTACCCAAGAGAGTTGAGAACTCCCTGAAGCCTCACTGCAAGTCATTTAGATTCTAATTGGGATTTAAAAACTTTTGAAACTTGAGTGTGTGGCTCCGGTGCATTATTGCTGATGAATGTTACCCTGGGTGATGCACCCAGCAGCCCCACAGAGGACCTGTGCTCAGCTTTCCATTGAAGAATGGTGTCCTTTTTGTTTTCAAGTGCAAACTTGCTGTTTGCCTCAGCTAATTAGAAACTGGTTTCATCGCAACAGGAATTCCATTAGTGGCATTGTATTGAAATGCTGATTTCATTTTAGTATGCTGAATCTTTTCCCTTATTAATTTTTCTTTAAAATGGGAGAATGAAGCTTGCTTTCTCCACTTAAATATTTTTCTGCCTCTCTTCCCCATGCTGTTTTTTCTTTTGTTTTATTTTTCCCCTCAAAGATTCACCAGTTTCATTACCTGCTCATAAATGTCATCACAAAGATCTTAGTTCTGTAAGGCTTGGCTTTGCAGGCCCATGTCCATGAGTGTTTTTTTTTCTTCTCATGAAGCTCATACTAACTGGTCATTGTTCCCTTGTTGCTAATTCCCCACCAGACTTCCCTCTGCCTGTTAAACCGGCCCACAGCCATAAGTAGAACAATGTGAGAGGGTCCATCAGCATAGCGAAGAGCTGGAGAATTGCACTGCTGGGGCAGAAGTGGGATGACATCACTGATGGATTTCACTGTGGCAGCTGCACAGGGACCTGGGTTTATCAAGCAGCTGATGAATGATGCACGTAATTCAGAATAGGACTGGTGGAGGCTGCAGCACCACAGTGGCAGCTATGTCAAAGAGAGACCAGGGTGTAGCAATTCAGAGTGGGCAAAGAGGAAGGTGGAGGGGTGTCTTCCTCTGGGCAGTGGGTTTGGGGTTTGGCTTCCCCACCACACACAGTCCTGTTGTTTGGTTAGTGTCTTAAATCTCGTGAACTACCACCTTCACCAGCTGCAATGCAGTTTCCTGTGGGCAGCGCACATAACCGCAGCAACCTCTGTTTAGTGAGGCAGAGGGAATGATGTTGTTAGCTCTGAATTAATTTGCTCTGTGAGTGTAAATCAGGCTCCTACTGTTATTTCAGTGAATTATTTTAAATGTAAATGCTACATAGAGACAGATTAAGTGTGTGGATGTGATACTGGAAAAGCATACTTGAAGAGAGGTACTTCCAATACACAGAAGTTGTTCTCTTTGTCATTAACATAATGTGCTTTTAATAAACTATGGATGCTGTTGGCTTTCCAGGCTGTAATCATCACTGATTCCTGTCCCAGCTTTACCCCCTAAAAGCTGTAGGCTGGATAACTAACACTTTGGGGAAGTTGCCTGTGGTCCATTTTCCATCAGTCCCAGGTCACCGGCTCCTGACCCGGGCATGTGGCAGGAGCTCCTCACCAGCAGGGAGCTACAGGGGATTTGCTCCTGCTGAGACTTACACCCTCATGACTTTGAGAGGTCTCAGTTACGATGCTGTGCTAGATTTGGGGCTGCAGTGCCCAGCTGCTCTGAGGAAACTGCTCCAGAAATGAATTCTGTGTTTCTCCAGTGAGGGTGGGAATCTTTTTTAGTGGTGTTAGGTTTTTTTTTTCTTGTGTCTGTGTTTTTCCCAATTATCAACAACTTGTGTTCACTAACTCTTGGCATTCAGAATGCATAAAGCAGGTCCTTCCTTTGAGATTGGAGAGGAGCTTGGACATGGCAAACAATGTCACCTCTAGTTAGGAGTCTGGATTATGGCTGTTCTTTTTCATTCTGTGCCCTTCAGTAGATATCTAATCCCAGCTTCTTCTGGTTATCTGCCTCTAAGATGAACAACACAAGGCTTCTCTCATTTTTTTTCCTCCCTGCCATCTTCTGTTGGTTATGTAGATCAAGGTTGTCCCAGCATGGCCCAATTGTTCTCCAGAGTCGGATAGGCTAGATGGTGGATCCCAAGAGCATACACCCTGCCCTGGGCAGCTGCCCTGGGTAGGAGGAGGCATTTCAAATTATCCAGGGGCTGGAACAATTCACCTATAAGCAAGATGCAGCCAGCAGCCCCCAGCTGGAATGGCTGAGCTGCACAGCTGGGGTGCATACCGCGGCCATTGTATGAAATGCCTGGCTCCCAGCGTGGGCACAGAGTGCCCTTCTGTATGAAACCCTGGAGCTGAGAACAGCCCAGTGGCTTTCTGGTGTGCTGGAGAGCTCTGTAGCTGGGTGGGAGAAGCACCTCTCGGAGGTGCTTGGACTTGACCTTTCGCAATGGGGAGGCACAAGTGGTGCCCAGCCAGGACTCCGGCCCACTGCTGACCTCTTACACTTGCAGCCCAAAGCCTGTAGGAAGGTGTGAGGGTGAACGTTATACCTTATTCTTCTATTTTGATCAAGCTTTATTTTATTTTTATAGAACTGTTCCTTTTTGTTTCCTTGACTATCCCCACACATGGCCTGTTTCAGTGCTGTCTGCTCAGACACTGGAACGCAGACCGCCTCTGCTGTTCTCAGGGACGCTTTTTTGTATGACTCTTGCTGCTCCACATCCTCAAGATGACTCCTTGTGGAGCCAGGCTATTGACACCTTATTCTCTATTAAGATGCATAAGAAGGGTTTGTGCAGCACTCTTTTGCCAGCTAGTATTGCCCTCGTTATCCATCTGCTTTTGTGCTATCATACCATAAATTCTGAGCATGGTCTTGGACTAACAACACTAGAAAGCAGAGTTTTAATACTTGCACAGAAGGCTGTCGTACTAATGTCAGCGATGACCCCTCCCTGTGTCCCTGTGTATGGGATTTGTTGCCATATTTAACAAAATCCAGCACGACAGCCATATAAAATATGGAGGAATCTACTTGAGCTAATTGGATGTAGTTTGGAGGCTTGGTGTTATTTTTAACAGAACATTGTTCTCTGCTGTCTGATTGCCAGGGACAGGTCAGATTAGTGGTTTTGGAAAGACATGGGGAAGCCAGCTGTGACTACATCAGTGGATTTCAGTGTTAAATGGAGACGAGCATTTGGTGGGGAGGGGAAACGGGGCATCCAGACCAACTACTGTGCAGTTTAATACTTGCCTGTCCAACTCGTACTGTGCAGCTGAGAAGCTGATAGACTGTTTTTGCAATCTCTGCTAACTTGTCTTTCAAGATTTCTATGTAGTGCTTGCTTCTTTTCTGCTTGACCTAGTTTATGGTGCATGTTGAGTCATTACTGACATTAAAAGCCTTCATTCTCCTACTTCCCTGATGGATTTCTGGTGCATTGGGTCACCATTTCAGACTACTGTTTTATTTATTTGTTTGTAATCATGTCTCCCATGTAAGCTGCTTCAGAGCAAATTCTTACCTTTCATTAGTTCTTCCCTGGAACATTAGTCATTTTGGGAAAAAATGGAATGGCTATCTTGGGCCATTCATTCTTAAAGGATTAAGAACTTCTGCATGATTATGAACTGCATTTTTGGTTGAATATATCCACGAGGACTTTTTAAAAACTTTTTTTCCCCTAAGAAAAGTACTCCAAAATGCAATAGCAGTTTGAGACTGCAGAAAATTGATGAATTTGGTAATATCAGAGAAGAAAAACAAGTCTCTAGTAAAAGCGAACACAGCTTTCAGAGCACTTAGCAGAGGTATAGAGCATTTTAAGTAATACAGATAAATATCTCCCTGGAGCTTTTGCTTTTTCATCTAAGCACAGATCCAGAGAACAAACAGGAAAATGTGAGGGGGAAAAAACAGCAGCTTTGAAGATGTCAAGGAGCGTTTTTCAAGCTGAAAATTACTCTTAACAGTGAAAATAGCAGAAGATGCATAAGCAAAAGCATTGCATTGAAGCCATGCACAAAATAAGGGAAAAGAATGAGATTAGAGAAATGCAAAGAAGGTTTGAATTAAGTGACTGCTAACTCCCTCCTTAAATATATATATGTTCTTGAAAAACATTTCTAATTTGTTTTTGTTATTGTACAGATACACTGAAAGTTGTTCATTACTATTAGACAAATATTTTCCAAACTATGTATGAGCAAAAATTGACACTTCAATGCACTTAAATAAATAATCTAAGTGCAAACCATGGTAACTGCATGAAGTGATATCTGTGCCATACCAACTGATCTGTGAGTTTTACATGTAATGGGAACTGCTTTTGTGCAGTGTATATTACTGGTATGTGTTCAGCAGAGAACTTCTGTGTAATGAAATGATGTGTCAGAGCAAAGCTATGAGGATACTTGATTTTTTTCTTTTTTCTCAAATGTCACTTAACATTGAATGGTTAGATAGTTACACATTTCCACAGAAAATTCTTCTTTAATCATAAGCTCATGTTCACCTCTATGTCCTGAATTTCCATCACAATTGAATGGGATTCCAGGTTTAGATGATGAATATGTCTTTGATATGCTGTATTTATTGAATTCAAAGCATAGACGATCAGGTATTTAGTTAGGGGGGTAATCAAGCGGCGCATAAACCAGCCATTTCGATGTCAAGTAACTGCACTGAACTGAGGGATGCTACAGTGACTTTACACCTCAGTCTGTTATTGGACATGTTCTGGATGCAGTCTTAACAAAATATCACATGTAATGAAACCATTGTCAAGGATTTTGTTTGTAGGTCTTGCTGTAACCTCTGATGGCAATTTATTTTGTATTACTGGGGAGCTTTGCTTTCAGGTAATAAAGTAATGAAACCTGAGCCACTTCCGCCCCCCCCCC
>VXAA01002799.1:890552-929245 GCA_013399115.1 Anseranas semipalmata | reverse complement strand
GGGGCGGGGGGGGGGAGTGGGGGGTGTTTAGCCTGTTATAGCCCTAGATGAATGCTATTGTCCCCATCTTACGAAAGCAAAGCAATAAATGTTTGGAAAACAGTAGCAAGACTCCCTGTATTTTCCTTATCTCTTATGTCTCTACATTTGATAAGTTTGGAATTTGGTATGTGAAGTCTTGTTGCTGAGGAAATGCAGGGATTCATTGGATTCAGCAATTCAGGATTTTATCTAAGACGTATAACATCATTGCCTTATGTTTTAAAATGAGAATATTGTAATATGTTACAGATGTTTGTGGTTTTACCAGTGCTTGTTGACAGAATGCAATTAACAAGTCCAACATATATATTTCTGATTTAACAAAGTAATTCATACAGCAAGATGTTCAGGAAGTGGTGTAAACAACAATACATCTACCATTTACCAAAGGCAACAAATATTGTAACAGTTCTTTCTTTCTTGTCTTACTGAACAGTGCACAGCTGTGGTTGTTGAGTCTCTGAAGCATTATTTTTGTGCTAAACTCTAATCAGTTGCTGGGAATTTGTTCTTCTAGTGTCACCCAGTGCTCATCCAGGCACATCCAACTGTAAGCAAGTAAGACATGCAAGCTGTAAGGGGATCCACTTGAAATAAATAAATAAATTTAAAAAATACTAAGCAAATGTTAATGCAAGTGAAATCAGAACAAAATATTTCAACTTTGTCAAATGTGAATAACATCCTTCATAGCATTTTTGATGTTATCTATCTACATTCCAATTAATTAAAACTTCTTGTGCACCATAAGAGGACAAATTTCAGGACAGATAAAAATAAAATATTGCAGCAAAATCTTATCATCCCTCTTTCCTTTCATTTTGGTCATAACAGATTTCCAGACAGAAAATGGTTAGAATAATTGATCATATGGAAGGAATATGTAACATTCCAGTGTAATCTGGGAGAGAAGATTTATTATAACTTCTATATCTTAATGTGACTATATTGCTCTCCCAAGTGATACTAGTGCAAATAGAAACCAGTTAACAAATACCCACCTCCTTTTTTTCTTCTCAGGGCTTAATTGCTGCTTTTGTCTCGCATATTTCTGCAACCAAGGTTGACAGCTGTGGTCCAGAAGCAGCAATTTAAGAGTATTATAGAAAGCTCAATGCTATCAAGGACAAGAATTAGTGTTTCCCTGATGGACATAAATCTTACCTGGATACAGTGGAAGGTACTTTGCACATGCATAAGGGACATGGCTGCTTTATGGGGACGGTCTCTGAATGGGCCTACCTCCTCCTTACAGGAGCCAAACTGAAGGAGCAGGAGAGGTAGCCTTTGTGCTTTGCTTCTCTGTGGGTATGGGTGTCCCTACCCTCCAACATGTAGTGACATGTTGAAAGAGGGGATGGTACTGCCCAAACTTTCATCTGTGGCTGTAAAACAGACCTAAATATGTCACTCAAAGGAAATAACTGGAGGCAGCATGATGGCTTTGGAGTTCTTATGTCAGCCCTGCCAGCTGTTAAATTGTAAAGACTAACAGCTTCTGTTAACGCTTGTTAATGATAGCTGTGAGGGGACTCTTAATAATGTCTGTTGTTTGCTGGCATTAAAAGTGTTCCTAGTTACTGGGGTGTAGAGACAGGCCTGGCTCCACAAACAGTATTCCTATGGAAAAGAAATGATCCAGCATTTTAACTCCTGAAGTTACTTGTGCCAAATATCTCAAAGTCTGCCTGTATATTATTTAGTGTATTCCTGGGTTCCTAGAACTCTGCCTGATCCTCCTCACTGCTTAAAGAAAACATAGCATGATTACTGATGCTAATAACAAGAAGTGTCTGTCTCTTTATGGTGAAGGCTCCAACTCCCAATGTTTTGGCATCTCATTACAAGGAGTTCTTTTAACCCGTCCCAGTTGCATAGCGTCCTGTAGGGCTACAGGTTACATTTGTAGAAGGCCTTGGCTTCCTCCCTGCCGCTCCCAGCACGAGGGCCATCTACCTCGGCGCCAGTGAGATCTTCAAATCCTTGCTCAGCTGCACTTGAGATAGTGTGGCAGGCAGCACTAACTGTCTGAGGTCCTCATGGTCCCTACCTGCTCAGGGCTCTCACTTGCGCCTAATCACAGGCTTTCTAAGCTGCTATCCTTCAACCAGCGTTGCCTGCAGGACCTGATTGTGGAGTGCACATGCTGAATCAGGCCCTGTGCAAGGACAGCCAATGGTAACCTGTGAGCAGGTGAAATGAGCAATTTCACCATTCACATGTAAAGTGGGAGCCTTGCTCTCAAACCTGCCCTCTGTCTGATACAGCGTAGGAACTTGCCCCGTCCTTGGTCTCTCACTAGCTGTCCTTGGGAGCTCCCTTTTTGGCTTTCAGGAGTCTTTGGTTTCGTGCCTACCTCTCCACTGCTAATCTATGGCAGGGCGTGCATTAGAAGCACTGTGATACTTTCACCCCTTCTAAGATTTGGCCTCAGAGGTGGAGCATAAGTTAAACTGCAGTTTATTACTGCTTGAAGTTGTAGCATGATGGTGTGCAAAGGCAAGTCTCTTTTGCAAAACTTTGTTCTTACAGTTAATTCATTCAATGTCTTTATTATAAAAATAATTTGGGTTGTCCACCCTCCAGTTTGCCAGTTCAAGAAACACCTGCAATGGATAACAGCACAATAACAAAGTAGATGTCAGAGTACAAAGATTTGCTGAGAGAAGGGGATAAAGGAGGAATGTGACAGAGCCGGGAATGCTGGGTAAAGCTTAGTGGAGAGGTTATTCCATGTTTAAGTGTTTGCAAAGAGAGGAGTGAGTGTATCTGGAACAAACTGGTTTTATACCATACTTGTGCCTCAGGTTCCTCTCAGTGTGGCTTTGATATTAGAAAATTTCTTGTATTTGTTCTTCCCTCTCCAAATCCTGACTTAGAGCAGCTCACCTCTGCAAGCTTTTCTTTTTTCCCCTAATCTCCAGAATTTATTTGAACCCTGTGGTGGGAAAATAGTCCCTCCTGACTCTTCTGGCCCTTCAGAGAGCACTGTTAATCCCTCAAAAGATCTTCCCTTCAGCTTCAGCCCTGTCCTGTGACTAAGGGCCCTTGTCCTACCCTCACTGAGTAGGGGGCAGAGTTAGCAGCAAGTTCAGCCACGCTTTAATGCAGTCAAAGCATTGGCATATTCTTTGCAGTTTTATTTTACTGCTTTGATAACAGCAGCAAAACTGTGGGAGAGCAGTTGAGGGAAGAAAAGTCAGAGAGAACCAAGTTCCTGAAGTGCCAACCCCTCTTTTCCTGAGTCTCATGGAAAGACTCTTCCTCCCTCTGAGGCATTTGGGGCCAGCCCTTGCTCGGTGCCCTCGGCGTGCCCTGGCAGAGCCACTGTTCTTGTGCAGGTCAGTCCTACGCCTGCTCCTTGCAGCGGAATGAGGAAATGTCACTTGCATTAACCCCGCTACTCCCACACTCGAACACGCACGTTCCAGAGGCAGGCAAATGTAACGGCCTTTGTCTCCAGCAGCGTGGGGCTGACTGGCACACCTCCATGTGGCACATACTTGTCAGGCAGACTTGCACTGAGCTATGGAGAGTGATCAGGGCCTCGGAGGACAGGAGCAGGGCTGTGCTGCTTTACAGCAGTTGAACATCAAGTGCAGGTTCTCTTGAGGTTTTGGTTTGAGGGGCTTGTGCAATTGTAGAGAACAGCAACCTAGAAAGATGCTGATGGGCCTTATTTTTCAGTGCTGCTTCCAGCTGGCTTCATCTCTATAATCTTTAGAGAGGATCCTGCCTCTGGGGCTGTTTCACCATGTTGCTGCTGGCAGGTCTTCATGTCAACAGGTTTTGTCAAAAGAAAGCAGGTTGCTTGAGCTATCCCGTACGGACTGAACATGCCATTTCTTTGCATGCCTGTCCTTAACAGATGCTTTGCTAGTAGAGCAGAGGGGCACCTCGTTTACTTATTGTTGAACAGCAGCGTTGGGGCTGTAAGTTTTTCATCTTCACTTTGTTGATCATCTTAAAAGCCACTTACCAAGTGTGCTTCTGAGGAAAGTATCAAGTGATGTATGTTAGGTTGTTATTTATTTCTTTGATGATGGGGCAGGCTCTTGGAGAACAGCCCTTTGAGACCTGTTCTTCAGGGTATGTTGTTCTGCACTGGGTGGTGTTACATGAGTAAAGAGTCCAGGGAGATACTGGCTGCAAAACGTGTGTGGGCCTAAACCATGCAGCAGTAGCTAGAAGAACATGCGGTGGGAGTAACTGTGCTCTGGTAACACAGTGGGCCTTACAGCATTGCACACTGTAAAATTCAGAGCAAATTGTGGACCTTTAACAGATTGTTTTCCATTTCAGAAATATATGATCATGTGCAGTTTAAGAAGTTGTACTTGTTCTGATGTTTTCAGACTGTGGCTCAGCAAATTATATCCAGTTGGGAGCTGCTAGCCGCAGTTGTTACCAAGGGTTAATTCAATGCAGAACAGGGTTGATAGCTGCTTAGTTTGGATGCTGGACAAAGTGTAATGGTGGAATATTTTGAAGTTAAACTTTTTTTGCAGATTGATTTGCAGGTAGCGATGCTTGCCCCTTTTGAAATTTCATTCTCAGTCCTTGATTTCAGTTGCTGAATTGTGAGTAGAAATTTGTCCATTGAACATCCACTCAAAGCCTGGCTTTCTTTTTTGAAAGATGCATTTGAAATGCATGGTACCTAGCTCACTGCTCGGAGCCTTGCTTTCCAAGCCTGCTCTCTTGTGAGTGAGGGGAAAGGTGCTTATGGTGGGGCTGGTCCAGACTGCACTGGCCCCTCGGGAGACCTCAGTCTGAGACACATGCTCACTGCTTTCCCAGTGCACGGGATATAACTTCACTATTTGTCTTCTCCTCAGTTATTTATTTGCCTGGTCTGCTGAAGCACCTGTGCTGTTGATTTCACTTATTAATTTTCACATTTATGTACATACGCCTTTGAGTTCCCAGCTCAGCTGTGACGATATTGAAACACTTCATTTGGCAGACAAGCGGGTTTGTCTGTACACTCCTGGCCTTGTAAAACTGAAACCTAAAACGGCCTTTAAAAGCTTAGGCCCCATTTGCTCCACTTGCAAGCAAGGTTTTGATGAAAAGTAGAGGGGTGCTTTTCTGCTTTATCTAATATCAGACTGGGGATTCTTGAATAATTTACTTTCTGAAGTCTTAGTCACTGACTAACTCTGTGACTGCAGCATGGCTTTGTGTCATCAGGCCTTTGAGCTGCTCTGCGCTTGCCGTTTGCGCTGGTTTGAGCAATAGCATTATTCCCTTGGTGCGTTCCTGTTCCCCATCTGGCTGAGGATAGCTCTTAGAGGAAGGATTGGAAGTAAATTATTACAATTGCAAATCGGATTCCAATGAAGATTGTGCAACATTCACTTGAAATATGCTCCCTCGGTGATCATTACACAAACTAAATCCTACTCTTCTGCAAACCACAAGATAAAACCTTCAGTTTTTTCATCTCTCACTGATGCCACCTATCACAGAAGCATGTCTGATCAGTGAGTAACAGGAGTGATATTTGTGTAAGAAAGATGCCGCATGGCATTACCCAGCATGTGGCAGGAGTTGGGGAGCCCCCCCCACTGCAAACACTTTGAGTTCCCATGGAAGTAGCTCTCCCATGCATAGACTCCACAAAAGGGATTCACGGCATGGGGTTGAAAACAAAAGCCAAGTCACAGCTAGTGTCACCACAGTTTCTGTCCTTGTCGAGACTGGTTTCTGCTTATTCACTGTGGGGTCATAAAGGTGACTGTAACTTAACGTTAACCATGTAATGCTCCAAGATATACACAAGGTAAACACGTTATATGTGCTCAGGTAGTGTAGTGCAGGAGGGCACTTAGGTCTATACATCCAAGTGGAAAAACATAGCTTTAGCTAAGGATGTTTCTAAGAGACAGCTGCAAAAAGTTAGGTGAAAATGCACCCCCATTGTAATTTTGCATCTTTTTTTTCCTATAGATTTCCATCTTGGTATTACAGTTTCCCACAGATTTCTCTTTCTAAGAGGTCTCAAAGTAGTGTCCAAGAAGGAAACAACTTTCCCCTTTAAGATGTCTTTTTAGATATTCAGTCAAACTTCCTATGCTTTCACCTTCAAATGCTCAAACATGTTCATGAGCTGCAAAGATTTCAGGAGATTAGTGGAGAGTTACACCATAATGGATTTTGGAAATTGCCCAGTATCTTGTGGCACCAACAGTATAACTCCGCCAGCTTGACTCACTGGTACGTGTCTTGGTGGGTCACTGGAGTTTATCTATTTCTGTTCAGTGTAACTAAGGGACTAGAGAAGGTGGTAGTTGCTGTGCAGATTTCAAAGAAGCATGTGTGATCATGGCTTCTGTTCACCATGATNATACTGTTCAATGGCTTATGCCCAAACTCAGTCTGTTCGTGAAAAGCCATCAAAAATAGACAAGATTGCAGAATGCTCAAGGGTTAAACAATGCAATAAGTCAACTCTGGACTTGAAGAACTTTCATTAAATTGAAGTCTATAAGCTTAGGGATCCAAGTGTTGGGCTATAGATCATACTGGGGGGGGGAACTGTCCCCCCCAGACCCCCAAAGCTCTTAAGCAAATGCAAGCCAAAAACTCAAGACCTGGGAGCTCAGGCAACCTGTGGGTCCCAGCAGTTTGCTTTGTATGGGAAGTACTGCTTAGCAGGTCCTGAAGTTGTACTGAGAGCACAAGCCTTCATCCTATGCATTATTCCCTTTGTTATGTATTTAGGCTAGGGATGAGATTTGTAGGATCTTTAATTTCAAGAAACAGCAAACTGAAATAATTCTAGACTTGGTTTTGGTTTTATGATGCCTGAGAGAAGATGTATCTTAAATGTTACAGAAGCATAAGGAGACACAGTAGAAATTGTTTGACTGCTTAGCACTTTCTACATAACCCCTGCTGAGGTTAACACAATTAGGGAGAAAACAAAATGAAAGAAAAGTATCCAGCTAGACCATAACTCTTAAACCTTTTCCTTTTAAATCTCTCACCTGCTGTGTTCCAGGATACAAGCAGGAGCTGTACAGATCTTCAAGACACTTTATGGGCATTGATGTGCTAACACCTGCAAAAAAGATAGCTTGTTTTGTATGCATGATCTGAGTTGTGAGAGCAGCTGGGTGTGTTCTGTTCATGCCTGCATCATGCTGCTCCCTCACCCCCCTTCCCAGAGAGGGTTGTGTTTAGCATCGCGGTTTAGCAGTTAGTACATTTAAGGGGATAGCTGTGACTTCTGGTTCCTGCTCCTAGGAGTGGCAACATAAATATATGTATATTCTTTTTGCGTGTGCTTGAAGCTAGTGGGTAAAGTGCAGAGTCATCCTCTTCGCACCTAGCTCCGTGCACTAGCTAGTGTATCATCTAGTGCTAGCTGCAGGGACTGGGTTCGTTTTTCTCAGTTTCATGGGGGCAGGAGGAGCACCTGAGAACTAGATGTGGAAATACCCCCCTTCAGAGAAGGTCCTGAGCACTGGTGCCTCCTCAGCCTTGCCTAGGGAGTGCAGTTGCCACAGGCTGTTGTGTACAAGGTGGGCTCCGCTTTCCTGGCTGGAGGAAAGAAAAGGGCTGCAACAATTGTTAACTGGCAGTGATGGGTGCTCCCCGAGAGCCATCCCTGCCCTTTCTCAGGAGGAGTGCCTTGTCACGCTGGTCAGACTCTGGTGGGAGCTATGCGTAGGCTGGGGCATCTATGAGTCTGCCCCAAGCGATTCAATGCTTGCTGAACTCCACAGTCCAGCAGCAAAACATGAAGCTCGCAAAAGCACATTTAGGGCTCTGCAGAGCTGACCGGAGGTTTTCTGGTTGCAGAGGCTTGGGTTTTAGGTGCCGCAGTCCCACAGAGGCACTGACAGAGGTAGCCAAGTCCTGCAGCCATCCCGGCTTCAGGATCCTGCCAGGAAGCGGGCAGCAGAGTCGGACAGGAGCCGCTTCCCTGGGACCCCAGTCCGAGGGCTGCATCTCCTGCCTGTCCTCCCCTCGGAGGCCGAGCACCTGCTGCACACCCCGATGCACGGGGTGGCACGGGCAGTGTCCCCCAGCCGCCCTGCGTGGGATTTGCCTCCTGGCAGGTCTCGGCTCTGTTGCTGGCTCATTCCCAGCGCGGGTGGAAGGATTTAAACCAGCAGCCGCCGCCTGATCCGCTGCTGCCCCTCCTTCAGAGCCGGGGCTGGCCGCGTTGCTAAGGCCCGCATGCATCCTGGAGACGGCGCCCAGCAAATAGCCGAGCCGCTCTCTGCAAAGCCGATATCGCAGCCGGGTTGCAGTGCTCCTTGCTCGGGCTTCCTGCGAGAGGAATTCAGTGCCTGCCTTCTGCGAAAGCGATGGCGACGGCTCCTTCGGCAAAGAAGATGTGGAAAGCCGGGGATGCGCTGATGAGCGTCCCCCTGAGATAAGGGGGTGGGGAGGGGGCGTTTTGGCACACGTGCTGTGCGGGGCCAGCGGTGGCTGTGTTGAGCCGTTCAGACCTCTCCTTCTGAGAGCCTCAAAACAGCCTGTGTGCCCAGCCCTCTGCCCCATCCGTGCCCCTGCTGTGGGCTGTACAGCAGCCACTTAAGAAGCTTGCTATTTTTTTTTTTCCCCTTGGGGGCTGAAGCTATGGCAAAGGTCCCCGACCGAAGCAGGCACAAATGGAGTGCGCTTCACACTTTCCTCCGCTGCAACATGAACCCAGAGACCCAGCGGGTAGTGGTCTTTGTCATCCTGCTCTTCCTCATCATCGTCAATGTGGTGCTGATGTTTCTTTTGGCGTTCCACTGAAGGAGGACTGCCGGTAGTGGTGTGGTGGATGGGGGTTTCCAGGACTGGGCGACAAATCAGCAGGTCAGCATGTCGTTGTCTGCCTCTGGTCTGCCTGTCTGCCGTCACGGTAACTGTGTGTCTGAGACTATCCCTCTTTTGTTTTTCAATCATCACCCCCTTCCCCACCCTGCTCCCCTCACTCTCCTCCTGTCATCACCTGTGCCTTGCGGTTTGGATCACCGTTAACCCAGAGAGAGGGAAAGAGCTAACAGAGCCAACCTGCGTAGTCGTAACCGCTCCCCGTGGCGCTAATAAGCCTCGATTGCTAACGATGATGATACTGTGCCTATCCGTTGCACTTCTCAGCCCTGGAGGAGCCCAGCGTGCTGCTGCTTTCTTTGCAGAGGGACAGTCATCCTGTAATGAGCCTTCACATGAGGACCTGCTCCATGCATACACCCGCTGTAAAAAGCCGAACCCTGTAATGCCTCCGTTGCTCTGCCGCTGTGATCGTGAGGGCTGTGAACATTGTGCTGTGCGGTGGCGTCTGAGTAATGTTCAATTAGCCAAAGTGATTGATCGTTAGAGTGCATCGGGAATTCGGGCTGAATAAATGCTGCAGCAGTGTGGAAGGAGTGTTTTGTTGGCTTTTATCCTGTCTCCTCTATTATATCTCAGTGCTTATCTGCTATGTGTATGTGCATTAAAATGGCTGGCAGACCCACAGCACAGGACACTGCTTGCAGGCCGCGTGTTTCTCACTGGCCAGCAGCAGCCGTGCACGGCGGGGAAGCCACTCAAGGAGCATTCCTGCAGACCTGGTAGGAAGGAAGGGCAGCGAAGCAGCGTGCTTGCTCCAGGCATGTTCACGTCGATGACGTTTTATCGGCAGCCCTGTACATCACAGCACTTCCAGGCTTGGGCATTGGCATCTCAGTGAAGCAAGCCTCTACTTGGTGGCAACAAAGGAGAACGATTCCTGGAGGAAGGCAGTCTGGAGAAGAGCCTACAGCGCACTACTCTCATTAACACTGCTCACACTTGTGCTGGAGACTGAAAAATATTCAAGCCCTTAAAATTCGGCAGGATCCTTCATTTTGTCTGTTAGGTAATCGGCAGTTAAAGTACAGCTTTCATGAGGACAGTGCATTTTCTGGCGCTAATGGTTGAAGTTACTGCAGTCCTTTCAGAGCCAAATGCTTATGGCTCCTGGAGTCTGATCTGAGGGTGAGAAGGGCTGGGTGGTGGTGATGTCTGTCATCTCATGAGTGATGTTCTCTGTACCACTTATTTATGTGATTGTGTGTAATATGTTAGTGTTGCACAAGACACATTGGTTTAGCACACAAAGAAATGAAATTTGTACTTGCCGAGCTCCTTTTTGTTTCATCTGAGTATGGAACATGCTTCTTGCTGAGAGAGGAGTCTGCCATAGTGCTGGGCATGGAGCAGCAGCAGGCCCCAGCTCTCTGTGCTTCTCTGGGACTCTCTTATGTACTTGAAGACTTTGAATTATTAAAATCTCCAACCTGATGCTTAATTCTAGTAGCTAGACATTGTGATAAACAGTCACTGGAAGCATCCAGTGTATGTTGTTTTCTGAAGTTACCATTTCAAAACAAAGAAAGAAACCTACCACTGGCTTTCAAACAAATCTGTTTTCTACCCCTTCTAAACTTTTCCTGCGGCCTTAGTTACAATTTGCATGAGAACTTTATGGCATAAGATGGCAAAAAGATTGTTTATTGGAAAGGACAAGTTCTGTCTAGGCGTGAAAGCATAGCTTAGTCTTCAAACGATCAATGGGGGACCCAGATGTGGCTTTGGGTTCTTAAGAGTCAGGTACAGAGAAAGCTTTTGGTAGCTGCTTGCGAGGGCAGAATCACACACAAGGTTTGAGCAGGCTCTGAAGGCATTCGAGCATTCAGAAGCTCTCACCCCTCCTACAGTTGGTGAGCATTTTGCTGTCAACAGCAGTGGGAGCAGTAAGAGGCCTCAGCATCATGGCAACCCCTGCAATGTGTTTGAACTGTCAGTTAACGCTGTCTCGCCTGCTCTGTATCTTGAAACAGTGCAAAACATCTGATTAAATGAAAGAGAACTGCAGTAATTTACAGGGTCTGCACGTACATGTGTAGCTCTGGAGAGTATCAGGTAGGTCGACTCCATTCATAACCTGAATGATTGGCTCAACGCATATAAGCCATGCAGGGCAAGTGGTGAACTGAGCACAAACATCTGCCAGCCAGGACTTATCTGAGAGTCACAAAGTGACTCGTGCTCTTGTCTAGCCAGGCGTCACCCACCTCCTTGGGTGGCTTCTGTCACCAAACTGGGGGCTGTAGCTGCCTGTTACGCTGTGCCTGGGTCGGTGCTGCAGGGAAGTTTTGCAGGAACTTCTTTTTATTTAACATCCCACAAAACTGAGGAGGTAGCTGAAGCTGGTGTTGTGGCAATGAAGTAATTAGCTCTCTGCTAGCTGCTGCTCGCTCAGTTAGGGGACACATAACTGTGAGCAGGCACACGAGGCCCTGCTCCCACCTCCTCCTTTCCTTCTCTTTCTGGACCACTCTTACCAGAACTCGCCATACCTGGTATAGCGTCCTCACTTCCAAAAGATCCCCTTTGCTTCTTTGACACATCAAAGCTTGTGCAGAATCAGCCAGTGTGTGTAACGGGAGGTGGAGGAGTGTCTTGCTAACAGCTGATTGATTCAACACCCAAAATGCTCACTGTTTTCTCCAGGGGTCCAGGACTGTGGGGGACCACCTGGAAGAAAAGTACATTATAGAGAAGGTAATGCAGCTGCTGGGGGAATTGCCTCCCCTTTCCTTATAGGGGGCAATTTACATTACCCCTACATGCAGCAATTTCACCAGATTATTGGTACCAAAATAGTTTGGGGGCAAAAAAGCAGAACCATTCTTGTATTTAAAAATTACAATAAGACAAATAGCAAGATTACAGAGTAATCATTGGAGATGTTATAATACTGCCTTCCACAGGTGATAACGCTGGTTGCTAAGAGCATGGGAACAATTTTCCTCATAATATTTAATGTTAGATGACTTAATTTTTTTCTTGCCACTGCTTATCTAGATGCTTGATACCTGACTAATTCTGAAGTAGCTGTGTGCAGTTTCATTATGGGGAACCCAGTGTTTTGTTCCTTCCTTGACTTTATCTGCAGCCATATACATTAGGCTGGAAGCTGCGTTTGACATATAAGCGTGAATCAGTCTGATATTAGTTGTGACTCATTCAAGCCTGCCTCCGATCTTGGCTGAAGAAGCTGTGGTGGCCGATAAAGGCCAGGAAAAATAAAGCTGGTGAAGGATCCCTGAACCATGTGTCGGAGCTGTAGGTGGTGATAGGATGGTGGGGAAGGAGAGACCTTTGGCATTTCAGTGAACAAAGTTTACTTTTTTTTTTCTTTACTCTCAGTCCACTTATTTGACACAAGAGACAGGGACTTGCAGGGAAGCTGAGGTGCCTGGCGTGTCCAGCTGCATGGGAAAGCAGTGTGCAGGCATGGGGCAGGGTGCTGCTCCCTGGGCCCTGCGTGGGGCATTTTGCACTGCCCCTGTGCGGAACAAGATCACCAGAACATTGAACAGGCAAGGGCAGGCAGAGCTCTGCCGTTGCTGTACATGGAGCCTTGCAAGTGTAAGGAGCAGCTCTGAACAGGAGCAAGACCAACGCGTCGTTTCCAAAGGAAGCTCTGGGCTTTAGATTGCATCTTTTCCCTTAATTTGTTCTCCCAGGCTAAACTCATTTCTGTGGTGATATGTGATATCTGCTGTCTTTGTGATTTATTCTTGGAATCTAAGGCGAGTTGGCCAGATAAGAAACACAGTAAGCATTTAGGATGATACCATCAACAATTATTTTTAATTAATGCTTCTAGTGTTTTGATTAAAAACAAACAAAAAAATCCCAATACGCAGGTTAAAGAAAGATTTTTAAGAGGGGGAGTACTTGTTACTTATACCATGTCACTGGACTTGTTAACTACAGAATGTGCTGGAAACTCCAGAATAAAATGATGTCATACCTGAATCTTTGCATCTGTTCTTTAGCTAGGATTGCTCCAGACATGACTGTGGATGTCCCTTACAGCACACCCACACTATGTCTGTGTTTGGCAGCGGTTGAAATGGGACTCAGAGCATTGGCATGGAGCTGCTTGAAGACCCAGGGTGATGTTCTTGATCCTGTTGCACTGGTGCAAACTTCCGTATTTGTAGTAGGTAGTGATAGTCACATCAGCTATGCTGGAACTGCCAGAAGAAAAACATCTACTCAAGTATGAGGGTGTTGTTGAATCTTACAGCAAACGAGTCAGTGTGATGTGAAGGACCATGAGTGGTGGAATTTGGGAGCTTGCTCTCCCCTGCTGTTGGCCAGCTGTTCTGGCCTCTCTGGAGCAAGGGCCTGTTGTTGCAGGGCTGTGGTCCTACACATCCCACTGCAGCACAGAGATCCCACGGCTTCCCCTTCTCCCCCTGGGGCCTCTGACACTAGCACAGTCCCTTCCAGCATGCTTTTCCCTTCAGAGATCACCAGTTTCACACTGGGCATCTGACTCTCTGCTGTCCCTTGGTGGCAGAGCCAGTGGAGCCTCCCCCAGCCGGGAGAAGAGCACTGCCTCCACCTCCTCCTCCCTTCCTGGGGCAGGCTGCTGGGCTGAGCAGAGGTGACACGGCGCAGGGAGCAAACCATCGTAGTATCCACACTTGGAGATCTTGTGCTTGTTTGGTATTGCATCCATCTAGAATATCAATACAAAGATGGCATTAGTGTATTGGCTTTTACTAAGCTGCATGCTTGTACTACTGGCTCGTAGCGAGCACTGTGCAAGGGGGCACACGAATGTTACAGGCCGTTTCTGTAGCCTTTGTGATAAGGTGGCTGAGAACAGCATAGCGGAGCTGGGTTTGGCTGCAGTTGGTTGTTTTCAATCATGATCCTGTCTGGTATTGGTATGTTGTGGCAACTTTGTATGGAAACGCAAGCACCATATATAGGGATCATATATGCATCTAAAGAGCTACGACAAGTTCTCTCATTGGCAACCTAACACAGATTTCTTCACCTTGCCAAATAAGATCCATCAGGAGATTAAGGAAAGATGTGCTGCTAAGTTGTGACCTGCTGTTTTTGTATCCCAGTTCGCACCTGTAGCACCAAGGAGTCAGGACCTGTTACAGTAAACACTGGCTGATTAAGTAGTGAGAGAACTTGCACTAGACATGAAGGGGGGGTGACTTGTCTTGGGACATGCAGGAGTTGTGGCAGGGCTGAGAGGAGAGCTAGGGATTGCGGTATCAGATTGCTGCTTGATTTACCAGAACGTGCTCTGCATTGAGCTTCTTTTGCAAAACTAGTTTGTCGTACTGAAAAGCCTGCGGACGCTGTGAGAGGGCTGTGCAGGGAGTCAAGGCTATTAATACCCTGTGGGGGACAGGAGGGATGCTTGTATTTTCATATTTTGACTAAGGAAGCCATGTTCTGCAGGAGGAATAGCAGATGCTGCACTCTCCCATAGAGAGGGCTTGTGTGTAATGTGGTCTTGGAAACAGGAGTGTGGTTCTGGGTTGAGGCTTTAGCTTTGCTGAAGCCATTAGCTCTCCTCATCCAGATGGTGGGGACTTGAGGCAAGTGAAGAAAATAGAAATACTCAAAAGCATAATACTAGAGTCTAAGAAGATCTTAGGAATCTGCTGCTGCTTGAATGAATGTTTACCTAGCACGGGATGTTTGCAATATGAAAAGGTTGGTCCTTTGTTTGTTGTTTTGGTTTTTTTTTTTTTTTTTTGTTTTTTTTTTTTTTTTTTTTGGTTTGTTGTTTTTGTTTTAGAGTGTAATTAGTTTGAAGAACCATCTGTGGGACTACAAAAGAAATGACTCATTTTTATATTTACAGATACTATCCAGAAACAAAGACTAGGCAGCCTCCTTTGCCTGACAGTGAGACGATATCAAAGTTTTTTTGTTCTTTTCCTTCTCTCTAAATGCTGCTGATGTTCAGATTTTCCTCTGCCCCATTTTCAAAGAAAAGAACAGACAGTGATCCTTAGTTTAGTGAAGAAAAGATCTGAAACAGAGTGTGCACTGAGAGAGAGATCATCAAGAAAAGAACAAATAAATAAAAAACCTCAAGTATTGGGTCACCAAAAGCCTGCAGGGCTTTTCTCCCAGAAGAAGGTGAGGAAAGGAAGCAGATTTTTGAATAATTTTGCATGGTTCTTTTAAGGCAGGGAGAGCATCGCTGAGAGCCAGGTCATGGAAACTGCTAAACGATCTCTGTTGGCCTCACGTGTCTGCCAGCACCTACCAATGTTGTGCAGACTTTGGCACAGTGCTATTAATCTACAGGAGATGTTTTCACGGAAGATAGGAGCAATAAATATCATTTTAGCGTGTTCTTTGCTTTGTGTTCCATTAAAATTAAATCATGCACACATGCAAAAAGGAAAGCCATGCCCTGTTTCTGGCTTACTGCCCACTGCGAGCCCAAAGAGATGGTGACCTTTTGATGATTCAGAGTGGTTTGCTAGCAGCGCCGTTTGTATCAGCTTTAAAATGTTCCCTTTAACCTTATTTGTAAAACAAATTTAGATTAAATTTCCTTCAAGCTATAACCGATTCTGTAGCAACAGTCATCAGAGGGCCTAGAGCTCTGGGAACGGCATGGTTCCCTTTCCTTTTCTTCTGCAAAGAGCCAGGATGCAGCATTCATGCTCGCTACATCCCCGCGCTGGAGGAGCTGCAGCTGACCTGGTTCGGTTCCGTTGTCCTCAGGCCCTCTGCCACAAAGGGCAGCAGTGACATGGGGACCCGCACAGTCTGTTCTGCAGCTGCGCAGCCAAAGAGGAGCTCCGCTCCCCGTGTGCCCAAAGTTAAAATGGTGGGAGAGGAAGCGAAAAAGGAGGTAGAAAGGCACAATCTCAAAATTAAGTCATGAAGACATAGTGGAATCGGGAGCTGTCCTGTAGAGAGGGGAGAGGATGGGAAGTGTTGTAAGTGGATGTGCTGGTGGGAGCGCACAAAGGAAATGCAATCCTGCAGGCAGCAGCAAGAGAATGGGGAAAATATGTAGCTTAAGTGACATAATAATGCATTAATGTGCCATTTAAATGTTTTTTTTTTTTCTAAATAAAATGGTTTCTATTTGGGTGACTGAAAAACAGAAGCTTAAAAAAGATGTGAAAGTAATCACTCTTAAATGTGAGAACAACCAGAGAAATATCTTGGGCTATTTCCAATCCCAGACTGTACAGTTAAAATTGGGGCATCAGAAAATGTAAGAATTGTGTTAACCAGATTAAGTGCTTCCTATCCTGCAGTGAATGTAGTCTCCAAAGCTGTTGGTGAGCTGAGAGGGGAGTCAGTCCGTCTGACTGTTTTCATCTACAGCCAGACTGGAGCTAGAAACTAGAAGCTTTGTAGATCTGTATGTGCCCCAGGACAAGTCTTGTTCAAATCTGAGAGTTCAACCCCAGCTTTACTCCTTTCCAGTCTCAGAAACCAAAGAAAACAAGGGAAGAGCGTGGCTGATTTCCAGGTGCTATTAGGGCATGGGCCCAGCAAGCCCTGCTGCAAACGGGTGTTGGTGCGCGGCCTCCTGCGGAGCAGAGCTGTCAGGAGAGGGGCTGCAGTGCTCCCCAGAGCTGTGAAGGGGGTTAAAAAGGGGGATCCTGTCAGAGATCTGGGCTGCTTGGGGTAAATGGGACTACCCTAACCCGGAGTGACAGGTGCCACGCCAGTGGGAGAGGTGTGAGAAGTGGGTTAGCCAGAAGTTGGAGACACTTAAACCACTTTTTAAGCCTTAGAGCTTTTAAGCTCCTTAAGCCACTTAAAGGCTTTAGATGGGTTTAAAATGCTTAAAACACTTTAAGGCTGTAGATGAGTTTAAGCTGTTTAAGCTGATTTGGAGCTATGAAATGACTTAAGTTCCCTGGCGTTGTGAGCTTAAGGAGGTTTTTAGGTCCTTTGAGCTCTTAATTGTAAAGGCCTTTCTGAGCGTTTTGGGCGAGGATGCAGCACATACCCACTCTGTAGCCTGCGCTCACGGACTCCTCTCTGAATGCATCCCAGGAGATGTCTGGTCAGTCAGGTTTCCCTGAGTGTGCTTTTGTCCTCCCTTACTAGCCCCCCTTTTTCTTTTTTGGGCAGAAAAAAAGCAGCCAGGGGTTGGATGTCCAGGTGTTAGGGTTACCTGGCTAATCCAGGTGTGTGGACTGACCTTCCTCCATGTGCGCGGCGAGTGCTGCATGTGTAGGATACACAGTGTGTGGGATCTGTTCGTCTAAGTTGTATGGAAGTGCTGCACCTACCTCTGCTTGAGAAGTCCCAGCCAGGAGGATGACAGCCTTACCCAAGAGGACATCCTAATGTCCTTGTAATTACTGTGTTAGCAATTGCTAATTTTCCAGCTGAATGAGAGTGTTGCTGTACCTCAGGGAACATATCTGTCTGCGTCAAGTTAACATTTTTAGGACTCACCTTTTCAAGAAGCATTTGCAGGTAATACAAATAGTCAAAATGGAAAATAATAAATTTATTTGCTTTTGTATTTTTTACTACCCTAATGACATAAGACCAGCTGTGTGGGGCCAGCCAGGAACACTTTTAGTTGTGACTTGAGGTAACTGCTTAGGAAAACATGCAAGTATGGCCTGATTCTTTCCTTTGTGTGCCTTTCCAGCTGTGTTTAAGATCCTTGATGGGCTAGAGGTTGTATCCAGCTTAATCTCTTTCTAAAACCATCTGTGTTTGGCTCTGTGGCATCCTGTGGCACAGCTTAATTATGCACCACAGGAAAAAGTACTGCTTTTGTATTAAAATTCTTGCCTGGCGATTTCACTGGACACCCATGGGCCTTGCATTTCGAGCCTGTTAATCATTTCATAAACCTTTATCTTGTGGTCAGCCTCCGTCCACCTTTCTCTGTTGCAGCTTCAAAGTCTGTTTAGCTTGTTCTGGCCTGGAAGCTCTTCCAGACTTCCGATTAATGTTGCTCTTTGTGCCTTTTATAGTTCTCTGCTTCTTTCTTTCTGAGTCATCCCTGACATTCAGACTTTCTGACCCTGATGCACCAGGCTGATGTTTTCCTAAATCTGTCTGCAGAGACATTCCTGAGCAGCAGCTCATTTAGAGTTTGTTAGATATTGCTTGTGCTACTTTTGTCAGCATAGAATTTCAGTTGCCATTTTATCACCCGGTCAATCAGCATTGTATCTGTTTGTTTGAAAAGATATTTCACTTATACCAGAAAATAAATGTCTTATAGACATAAGTTCAAATAACTATCCTCTGGAAACTTGCATGAAAGGTTAAAATGGAAGCTGTTTAATAGCTTTGTTTACTCTAAGCACTACCAGCAACTGCTGGAAGCAGTGTACATTTAACTACTAGATGTGATACAAAGATAACCTTTAGTAGAATACTATCAAATTTGATAAGAGCTCTTACCAAATTTGGCTCTTGTGCCAAAGCTTCAGGATGTTAGTTCCTCAAATTAGTAGACTTTTAATTTACAGGTCATAGGAAAGTGATGGCTGGGGTACTGAGGGCACTGACAGGACCAAGATGAGTAGGCGGCCTCCTTAGCTGCAGGTAACTGCCCCACTCTTTCTTAAGAGCTTTCCTAGCCTATTTCAGCTGAAAGTAAAATGATCTAGAGCAATTTCAGTCTATTGTTTTGCATTAAAATAATCAGCTGCCATATCTTAGGTGAGGAACTGGGAACTTCTTGCATCACTCTGGACTTTGAAAAATCACATTTAACTGGGCTCATGCACATGCACCTGGAGAGCTCTCTCGCACTGTACTCTTCATACGCAGGCTGAAATAACACAGAGCACAGCTCTGCCGCCTCCGCTTTCTACAAGGGTTGCTTCCCTCCTCCTGTGGCTGCTTCAAAGCTTCTCCTTGCCTGCTGCACGGGGACCCTCCTCCTCTTCCCATCTGTTTAAACCACTTCTGAGGGGGAATCTGCAGTCAGATGGTATAAATAAAAGGGAATAATGTAATTAATGCTAGTCAGAATGGTTTTGTAGAAAATCATTCTTGCCAAATAAATTGATGACAAATATTGAATGTTTGGTAAATGGAGGAAGCTATACTAGATGTCACACAGAGAGCTGGACTACAGGCACCCATTAAAAAAGCAGTGCTATGTACTATCAGCGTAGCTTGCTTCCCTGGATTAAGATCTTGGCTGACTGACATCTCAGAGAGATTTGTTAAGGAGAATCGCTGTCAAATGAAAATATTTTTGAGTGGAGATCTGCAGTGTTTGGTAAATACCCAAGAGTATTATCCTTATCCTTAATCAATGCTCTAAAATCTGTGGTGAAAAAACACATAGCTGTCACAGCAGATGAAAGGGCAACCAGTGGCTTGATTTGGAGCGTGGTGTGTGGGTCCGTACTTCTGAAGCAACGAGCGCAGCCTGCTGCCCACGTGGAGGCATGTGTCTGGTGCACCACTGTGGCGAGGGGGGCTTGTGTTATCCTGAAACATGTAGAGGAGCAGCAAGAAGCAACAAAGTGCTTGCTGGGGCTGTGGGGTTGTGACAGGGGTGCTGGCATCCCGCAGCCAGGCAGCAAGTGCTAGCTGGCCCAAACGCCTGTCTGGCAGCAAAGGGAGACAGGGCCCAGGGGCTTGGTTAATTCATTGGGCTGAGAGGTGCCCAAGTGAGCCCTGCCCTGGGGTGCCTGGCCCCCTCCACAAAGGAGAGATGCTCTGTAGACACTCAAGATAACTTGTTCAGACTAAGTACCTGCTGTTTAGATGACTGAAGCTGTATGAGATAAATTAGAGAAGGTGTAAGAGGAGCTCTGGAAGCACAGTGACAGGTGAAGGAGCTGGAGCTGGGGGGTGCTTTGCCTCTGGGGTCAGGACTGCTGCAGGGCTTAAATGTTTGATGTGCTCTGTTCCTTCTGATGCACCTGGGTTCGTTTTTTAGCTCTACATGGTACAGTGTACTTAGCATTATCAAGATAAAGCTATTCGAGTTTTATGCAAATAGAACCAAGTAGCTCAAAGATAAATGTTTCCTAAAGCATTTGCTATCCCTCCTTCTGTAAGTTGTCCAGATCTTTTATCTCTGTTTGGATTGCCTGGAGCTCCTGTCAGAACAAGGCCAGGGCATACGAGGGAATTATGTCAAGGTGTCCAGCCCGAGACACAGGGGCTGAGTGGCTGGAATGCAAACAAGCACAGAGATGAGGGCCTTGGCACGCCAGATCTGTTTCCCACATGTAATGCACTTAATTTGGGGCAGCTATTTGCAACAGCCCTGACTGCGTCTCTTTTGGCAGCCTGTGCGCACAGGCATGACTTGGAGGAATAATATAGCAATGCCCCCCTATCCCCCTGTCTTTCCACAATAGCTTGAGCAACCTGCGTGAGTACGGCTGTGCTGGCGCCTTCCGTGGCACCGCCTGTGTCTGTACGTGAGCGGTGAGGCGGTAGCTGCACGGGCAGCGAGGAAAGCTGCAGCTGCACGGAAATGCTAATGCAATGTTAGAGCTGTAGTCAATTTTCGGTTTCAGAGCATCAGTGATAGTACTGCCTTTGGCTTGCAAACAGTGCTGCCCACAGACTTAGGTGTTGCTATAAACAAAGAAAAATAGCCAATTTGTTTTCTGTGCTGCCGGCTGCAGTAGCTCCAGCAGCTGAAGGGTGGCTGGGTTTGAATTCTCTGTCCACTCGTGCTTCTCTTCTAGAGGCTGGTTTGGGGCAGGGGACTGTGGCTCTTCAAGAACATGCATTGGGTTGTCCTTGATATTACAAAGCCAGCACGTAAATGTTGTTTCATACGGAGGTTAGTTGTTTTTCAAACCTTGCTTTAATTGCAAAGATCAAAAACTGTGGTAAAATGAGCCATTTTGTGCCTAGGAGCTGCCATGGCTGGAAAGGATGAGTATTCCCTTTAATACACGCTTCTCTGGAAGACAAGCAGCTCTTACAATATAGCCAGCTGATTGTGCTGTGCTCTAACATGTTTTGCAGAAACTCTTCTTTCTGTTGGCATGTTTTATCCTTCCAGGGATAGGGAAGAAGAGTCCTGACCCTTTTTTCCCCAGTAACAGTACGCCCCTCAGAGTGGACGCTGCAGCAAGCTGTGCCCTGGCCGGAGCAGCCCCACAGTGCCGTGCAGTAACGCAGGTGCTTCCTGCCACGGAGATGTCAGTCCTGGCTCACAGCTACCCTTCAGCACTTACTCTGGGAAAGGGGCTGTTACACTGGGTATGTACTTGTGTATGAGCCGAGCAGCTGCACTTGGATACAACTGAAAAAAATAGCATAAGGTACAGACTTGTACAGGTTGAGGGCTAATGGAAAAATAAGCAGTGCCTGTGGTGATCATTACCCACTTGTCAGTGTTTGTGTCTGCTCCCCTGCCCCCCCACCCCTGGTATACAACCGCAGGTGGAAACAGTGCAGGGAGGAGACAGTGTGCAGTCATGGAGGTGTTTAAAATGCTGTTGTGATAAATTCAGTGAGACAATACAAAGTGTAGATATATTTTTTATTATTATTATTTCTTGCTTTACTCTTTATCGTTCATTCCTCCCTACAAACATGGTGTTTGGTGTCAGTTAAATAAATCCTAGCCTGTATTTCTGGTGTTGTTTTGGTTACTCCTTTGAATGAGAACTGTGTGCTAATGACTCATCTGCTTGCCTGCGGGGATATTTGGCCAGGCTGGTCACTTGTGACTTTCTGTATTTGGTGAACATATCCATAGCATGACTGTTCTTGAATATAGAAAATACAGGATACTAATTTCAGTGGATGGACTAAAATACCAGCTGAGGATTTCCAAGTCAGCCGCACAGCTTTCTGTGACTCCAGTGAGAACCAAGCGGCTCTGCCCTGCTGGGAGCTGGGTGCATCAACCCAGAAATGCTGTCGGTGCTAGGTCAGGCTTGGTCTCATCTTCTCATCGAGATGTTGAGATCTGACAGTTTGGTACCACAAGATATTAATGCCTTCACATCATCGGTGCTCTGCTGGTGTGCTCACCAAAATGTTGCAGAGGTAGTGCATTTAGTCTCTCTCTGGTCACAGTCATGGCACGTGTGACAGCTGCCACATCATGCTCGGCGATTCAGCATGGCATATTTAAGTGCACAGCAAAGGTATTTTACCTTAGAAAGAATCATATTCTTTATGTACTGGTTAGAATGCATATGTTGAAAAGGCTGCCAAATGTCGCTCTCTCCAACAATTTACTAGTTAGCGTAGGCATTCCCTGAGCACCAGCCCGCCCCTAGCCACAGGGATACGTAACCTAGCGTGGCCTGGCAGCAGCTCCAGCTGAAATCGGACTGCTAAAGCAGACACGTGGCTCTCACGCAGACAGGAGGCTGAGCGAAGCAGCAGAGCCTGTTTGTGAGCATAGCTGACATCCATCACCCACAGCTCAGCTGCTGCTCCTCCAGCTGAAGTCTGCTAGCTGAGTTCAGAAAGATACACCTGTAACATGCATTCTGTGCCCTGCTCTAGTCCTCACTACTTTGTGTTAGAAAGCTCAAAACTCTGCATTTCTAGAAGCCTGACAAGACTCACAAGTTTTCAAAAAATAACAGGTTTATTTATAATGCCGAGTGCGCTTCAGGTTTGTCAGAGTATATGTAATGGCCCCACTAAGTGACCTGTGAGTTAGCAGCATCACAGATCACTCCAACAGCTGTACCCATTAAGTCCAACTACCCTTCCCCTGCACAGCTCGCTGGGACAAATCCCCGCCATTTGACCAGGCTTAGCTGCCTTTGCTGCATTCATTGCCACCTCTCAGTGTTTGGTTTGCTAAGACTAGCCTCTGTTATAACAGCTTTGGGTAGTGAGACACTGTTTAGGACTCCTGGATTATTTTCCCACCGCACCTGGCTGGCTGCATGACAGGAGTGTGGCCCTTATGTTTCCTGCTGGGCTGCACCATAGCGGCTGCTCGTGTCCGCGAAAAGCAGCCACCTGCAGTGAGTGAGCACGCGAGTGCTGCGGCAGCACGGCGCAGGGCAGCTGAGAAGGGGCAGTGGGCAGCACTGACGCGCAGGCTGTGTGAGTGGGGCCCTCTCATCCTCCCCTTCCCAATCATCCTGATGTTATTTTGGTCAAAATGGATACACTGCATTAAGTTGTTTCTGGTTCAGTGAAGGGGCATTTGCTATCCAAAGGCAGACTGTATTTGAATTTTTTTTGCAAATGCCTCCAGTTAACTCTCTCCTGATTTACTGTATGCATGACTATCCTGACATTCTTTTACAACATGCATCTTTTTTTCTTCGAGAAGGACAAAAACAACCCAGAGCAGTAGATAACCGTGTGATCAAGCCAACCCAACCTGCACTGCATGTGCATTACATAGCAGGGGTGATACTGTTGCAATGTGGCCTATAGCCAGGGAAAGTGGGTTTTGATAGGTTTTCTTTTTCTCCCTCAGGCCTCCTAGACTCCTCTTTCCTTTGTCTTCCCAGAATTTATCATTGTACTTTTTTTTTTTTTTTTTTTGGTTTGAGAAAAATAGGGCTTTGCAGCCACTGCAGAATGGCTACATCCTTTTTCAGCAGAACTCCAGTGCATGCTCTGCTTTCTTGGGGAAATCCTTGGTGTTTGGACAGTCTCAGTCATGCTCAGGCTCTGAGAAGTCTGTGTGTGCACTCTGTAGCTGAAATTCAAAGGAGACTCCAACATGATAAACCTGTGGGCATCAGGCAGGTATGCCTGTCGCAGTGACCGGCAGGACCAGGTTACAAATACATAACTGCAGCAGGACCCCCCTGTCACCGAGCTACACCACAGCTAAGGTGAACAGCTGAGAATGGCATCACGTACCTATAGAAACAATCATCACTGTCTTCAGGAGCTCCCCTCAGCCTCTAGCCATGTGTTGTATTTTGTTTTGGATTATTTTTTAATTGCTGGGGGTTCTTTCTTTCCTAGAGTAGGCCCTCTATGAGACATGTGAATAACCACTGGCCCTCAGCATAATTACTTGAACTCTTCGGGAGACTTATTTTAAGCAGCTTAAATGCTAAGTTTAACCACTCTAAAGATTTAAAGGTCTATCCATCCTAGACCAGCTCTGAGGCCTCAGAATACTTTCTGCTCTGAAGTATGTCTCTAAACACTGACGCTCAAGCTTTTATTTCAAGGTTTTCCATAGCAGGACTGCACTGGCAGCACAAGAGCATCCTCCACCAACAATGTACCACCGCTGAGCCTCGTTTGCTGGCTGAGGCAAACTCACTATTAAGAGATTCCAGAGCATCAAATTTATTTTTTTTTATGGTGGTAAATGCGCTGTGTCCAAGTGATTCAGAACAAATGCTACTGAGAGCAAAGTCAATTGAAGCACCTGCCGGACTACCACCAGCTCCTTTTCATGTTTCTCATGAGGAGTAAGCGGTAGTCTTGTAGAGCTTGTTTGGCTCAGCAGTGGTTGTGCCAAAGCTGCAGCTACGCAGGCTGACTGTGCTGCTTTTGTGTGGGGAGCTGACAGTTATGTGCTCTGTCCACAGCTCATCAGTGATGGCAGCGTGGTGTATGCAGAAGCCCTCTGGGACCATGTCACGATGGATGACCAAGAGCTGGGATTCAAGGCTGGCGACGTCATTGAAGTAATGGATGCTACCAACAAGGAGTGGTGGTGGGGAAGGATTCTGGACAGCGAAGGCTGGTTTCCAGCTAGCTTCGTACGGGTAAGAGCTTGATGTTTTTTCATGCCTCTCTATTACCTCCAGGCGTTTTTTGCTCAGGTTTTGTGTTCTGTAGTGAGTGCTGAGCACTTCCACTGCTGTAATAGTTGGTTCAACATGTGCTTGTTACCATTCCTCTATGCATGGCCACTGTGTGTTGAACCCTTCTGGATGAGCTGCCACTAGTGTGGAGAATTCCCTCTTTACATCAGTAAATCAGGGCAAGGGCAGTTTAGTTGTAGGCTCTGGAGCTAAGCTGAGCTGCACCAGCTGAGGAACTGCCCTGTGTGGTGGTTTGCAGCCTGGGCTCCTGCTTACACATATGTGTATTGGCTAGTTTGCATCCAAGCACCCAGATTCACTTTCAGGAGTGAGCAACAAATACTCTCTTAGCGGAATCCCAGAAGCAGCTGACAGAGGTCTTCACTCTAGGGCCCACTTCAGACAGTATGGATGAGCATGGCACCAAATTTAGCTTTCTTCATCTGGTGCTAGGTCCAGTGCTATGCCACACCAAACGTATGCAACAACCTGACTCACACACACCCTCTCCTAGCTGTGGAGTTTTAAAAACATTCTGCTGTTGGGCTACAACACAGTGCTGTATTTCAGGCACTTAAAATAGAGAAGAAAAAAACATATAAAATGGTGTCTTGGAGGTCACATGGGCCAACTACTAGAGGGGGAATATGAATCGCTTGATGTTGACCACTTTTTGGGCCAAGGCTCTCTCCCTGGTGCCAGTTACAAAGACCGTATAGAAATAGCTACATAGAACAGCACAGACAGTCCCAGCTGCGTACAGCAGAGGTGGATTAATTTCCAACAGAGCATTCTGAAACACACGTGAATTCTCTGTACAAGCTGGGGGGGGGGGGGGGAATGACAAGACTATGGGTAACTGCTGTGCACTCCCTTCCTTCATTTCTTGGGGCTGCGACTGTTGGTGTGGATGCCTGACAGCTTCCACCACATAAGTTCAGTACTGCAGAGGCGATTTGGTGCCTAAGGGCAGAGATTCGTAGCCACTCAGCTTCTTACCTGGGCACTGTAGATCACAAGTGACCCAAAACAAGGTGAAGCATGAAAGGAGGTAATCTGGTGTCTGTAGTAAAAGTCCTTGGAAAAGCAGAGCAGGTTGTGTTATAGACATTGTGAAATGCTTTGTTATAGAGCTTGCAAGAAACAGTCTCAGCTGGATAACTGTTAAAAACAGTGTATGTTTTTGCACGTAAGATTACTAGGACCAAATTCTCAGCACTGGTGGGGATGGAACTGCTTTTTTCATGGTCAAAACACAGGCCTTTTTTTCTCTCATGTTACTAACAAGTTGTTGTCCTGGCTGGCAAAAACCTGTGATAATATTTTAAGGGAAAGCAGGCTAGTGCTAGGCATTAGGGATGCAGAATAACAAGTTCTTTTAGCAGAGTAATTACAACACTTACTCAAGCATCCAACTGAACATTTCCTGCTAATTATCTCTGGGTCTCAAGCTTACTGCTGGGAAGGGCAGTAAGTTCTGGGACATGGGTAAACCTGCTGGTCTCTCAGTTACTCTACACAAGTCTCAGGCCAAGGTCTGAGTTTAAGACCAGCCAATGCTGTTCTACTCACAGTGAAGGAAAACCAGGATTGCACATCTTGAGGGTTTTACCAACTGTAAACAGTGAGTAAATGCAATCTATGCTTGTGTTGGCAAGGGATGGGTATGCGTTATTTTATATATATATATATATTTATATATATATATATATAAAAAGAAGTAAATAATCCTGCCTAGAAGAAAATACATTAAAAGTTTAAAGCGGGTATGTGTCATTGTATTGAAACTGTTTATATTTATGCATGTTCAGAGTTTTTCATTTCTTCTTTGTGCTGGGATTGATGATTTGTGTACAAAATATTCTCACGGATGCTCTGAGAGCTATTACACAGGCAGCTACAATACTGCTATATGAAATAAAGCTCATAAGTGAAATGCACCAATAATTAATTTCTTGTCATTAACTAAGGTGGTTAACTTTGGTATTGCAGACGATATAGACTGTAGTACAGCATGTCTACAAAATGCTGGCATTTGTCTCTGCTCATGCTATGCTGCCATCTCATGGGCACTGTGAAGGAGCCATGAGTTACACAGCCCTGTAACGTAATGCCATTCTTCACCACATTATACGCCCACTGGCATCTGTATTTGTTTTTTTATTACAAACACGTTATCTGTAAATAATCTTGGGGAAGCAGGTACGGAGAGGCTGTAATTTATAATATGAGAATAACAAAAAAACTATTAAAAAAAAAAAGGCAAATACTTACTGGTTTCCCCCTCTCTCCCAAAGAGTCCCCTCACAATTACCTAAGCAGATTTCACTTGATAACTATTTCCTGTCCTGATTTTGTATGTGTTCTTCCTGGAGGACTTCATAGCATTCCTGTGACTTCTGTCCATGAGAGATGCCTACTTAAAACCACCCATGTTACGTATCAGAATGTGATCATGATCATGATCATCATCCATGGGGATGGACAGTTCCATCCCCAAACTGACTGTCTGGCCTTACCTTCTGGGGAAATATGTTTACATATTACATACCCTGTTACATACCATGGGAAAGTATGTTTACAGGCACTATGTACATAGCATCCCTCTTCATTCCTTATCCTGGCTCAATCTTTGTCTGCCATTCTGTCAACTCTCCCAAACTTCCCTTCTTTGGAAAACTTTTGTATTTAGTGCTACAAACAGTGAATATCTTTTGTCTGTCTGCTACAGCTCCGAGTGAACCAGGATGAACCCATGGAAGATTACCCTGTAAAGGTAGAGGGTGGCAAAGAGGACGACTCCAGCAGTGGTACCCGCCGCTTTGGGATGGGGCAGACCACCAAAGATCAAATGAGGACCAACGTTATCAATGAGATCATAAGCACAGAGAGAGACTACATCAAGCATCTGAAGGACATTTGTGAGGTAAGGAATAAGGGGGAAGCGAAAGTAAGAATGTCTCTGAAGGAAAGTAGAGGATGTCCTGTTCTTGCCCAGGCATATGGTTCCCAAGTGGGTAACTTTCCTCCTCGGAAAACGAGATGATATTTCCATCAGAGCCTGCTCTGCTAAATGACATTGCACGCTCAGAAAACAGAAGCCAATTCATTACAGCAATATCCCAAATGCCTCTGTATTTGGAGCACCCAGTTGGGCTCTGTTTAAATGGAATTAATTGCATTTCCTGTGCCAGAGAAAAGTAAATGTCTAGCATTGCTGTCCTCTTTAATATGTGTTCTGAGGTAACGTAATCAGCAACTCCAGCCTTCAGGCAAGTTATGCTCAGATCGAAACAACTGGGGGATGTTCAGCCTTTCACTTCCCAATATGCTGAGTATTGTGACACCTCTTCCAGATGTGACACATTGTCAGATACACTGGGGTAAATGAAGGTAATTGATAAGAGAATAGTGCAGGAACACAGATTTTCACTAAAATGACACAAAAATGTAGTGCCTTCCAGGAGAGCCAGCTGGGGCAAAGCAGCACACGCTTACCAAACATCCTTTATTCATGTAAAGTCCAGAATTCCCCCATGTCCTTGAAACAATGAGGCATTTGGTAACATGAGCAGCCACACCAGATCCTCAACTGGATTTAACTGTCAGTGGATCAGTACAGGGGTTAGAACACCCTGGAGCCTGCAGACAAAGATGCTTCCCACAGGAGAGAAAGCAGCTGTGGGACTCCTTCAAGTGTGGATTACAGCGTCATTTAAAGCAGTGCCGTGTCTGTGGGTTGATTTCTATTTCTACCTTAATTTGGGCGGTATTAGAGGAACTAACAGCTAAGGGATGCACTTATGAAGGAAGGGGGTACAGGAACCTGATGACAACTGACTACAGTCCTAGGATTTTCTGCTGATATGCAAAGGCCTCTGAGCAAGTACCCAGCAAGCTTTCCAATGTGGTTTCCTCCTAGGGTTACATCAAGCAGTGCCGCAAAAGAGCTGACATGTTTACAGAAGAACAGCTGAAGACAATCTTTGGGAATATTGAAGACATCTACAGATGCCAGAAGAAATTTGTTAAAGCATTGGAGAAGAAATTCAACAAAGACCACCCACATTTAAGTGAGGTTGGCTCCTGCTTCTTGGAATATGTAAGTAAATTTGACTTAATGGGAAAGGAGTAGCAAGAGCATGGATTAGGCCAGAGGACTTGGAAGTTGATCTGAGAGAAGTGAAGCTCTGTTTAAAAAAAAACAACAAAAACCAACCAAGTAAACCTCCCCCCAGCCAAACATCCTCTAGCTCTTGTGGCTGCAGAGAGAACATTTCCGAAGTGCCTCAGCTTCTGAGCACTGCATTGCCAGCCAGGCCATGCTACTTCAGGCAAAAGTGTAAATCCCAAGCTGGGCCTGAGTTTACAACTCTGGCATTTTCAGGTCTGTGCAGGATCAGCAGTTGCTGATCTGGTCATTAAAAAATGTCTCAGTCTGTCAGATAAGCTGCATGAGCCCTAACTTTTAATACACCCAGCCCACCCCCAGCTTTAGGGTCTCCTGGCTTCAAAGTGTCAGGGAGCACACAAATTATCGAACAGCCCAATGGGATATAGGTTTGGAGCCAGGCCATCACCCAAAGGAACATGGACAGTAAATCTCTTCATTTCCTTTGCAGCAAACAGAGTTTCAGATATACTCTGAATACTGCAACAACCACCCCAATGCCTGCATGGAGCTGTCCCGCCTCACCAAAGTTAACAAGTATGTCTACTTCTTTGAAGCCTGCCGCCTGCTGCAGAAGATGATCGACATCTCTCTGGATGGGTTTCTGCTGACGCCAGTGCAGAAAATCTGCAAATACCCACTGCAACTGGCTGAACTGCTCAAATACACCAACCCTCAACACAGGTAGGTCAGCATGCTGGGGAGGAGAGGAGCAAGACTGGTCTCCTGGAAATGGACTAATGCAGAATTGTGTATTGGGGGCAGCTTGCTAAGAGCAGCCAGTACCATGATTCTTCTGCATTACCTTGTAGAAACCAGAAAAAAACAAAACTATTTTTCAGTCAGATTCGTAATTTTCGTTACAGTAGCACTGTGCTTTCCTGTCTGTTAAAGACCTGACTTTGCAAAGTCCACCTTTTATGATGGTGCTTTTCTATTTTACTTGGTCCACATATGTGATACCAGCACATACAGACTTTGGAGTTGTTTCCTCTGGTGATGGTATTGAAAAATTTTGCCTCCAGCAGCACTGGTTGAATATAGCCCAAAACATCTATGTACCAGAGCTTGATCAAAGTCGAGAGGCAGTCATAAATTTTGCTTGGTGCTTTCCCTGTGGAAAGTCACAGCCTACAGCAGCCAAGCTATGCACACTCAGTGCATCTTTAGCGCTAGCTCAGAAGCCTGCAAAACCATAGCTCCATTTCAAGGCAAAGGCACCACTGTTGGCTCAATTAACTGTGTGACTTAATAAAGCATCTGAAATAATTAGCTACAGAAATAAAGCATGAAAAACTGTATTAAAGGAAAGTGTTGACATTGGTCCATTGTGACAACTTAATTTTACCAGTCTGATTTACAGCACTGTAAATTGTCTCAGAATTGCTTTATGCGTGTCTTATTAAATCACAAGCATGTTGTTCTGAAGTTGATCTCCTAACAGAAAGCTCCTTAATGGAGTACGTAGATGTTTGGAAATTGCAATAGAGACAAGCTGTGCAGAACACCCCCTTCCCAGCTACTCTAACTCAGCAAAAGTAGCTGGTGGCAGCAGATGGTGTGAGGGGAGAGTAGGGTCAGCTTCTGTCCTACCCTTCCAGATTAACTAGCAGCTCCTATTTGAAACCAAGCCAAATCTAAACCATCTTACCTGTGTGTGACAGAATTGGTCCCTGTAAGAAAACAGTGGCATTTTGAATACATTGTTATATTAACGTGGGGAAAAAACAATGCTTGGAAGGCCCTGAAAATTCTTCCAGCAACTAGTATTTACACCTCTGTGGCTGAATTTTGTTACTTGCCTCCTTCCCTCTCACAAATTGGGCCTGAATTTGTTACAAGACTATATAATCTGTGCCTCAAAAGCAGCACACTTCTTTTGAAAAGCTGCCCACAGCAACACGTACCCAATACATTCAATATAAAATTGCTGGGATAGAACAGCAAGCAGAACTTGTGTTCTCTGCTCTCCAGTCCTATGGCATGCTAGGCTGCACTCCTTTGGAGCACAGATAAAATAAGCATGTGTGCTTTTGTCATGACTCACAACTCTGCCCTACCGTAGGGATTTTAAAGATGTCGAAGCTGCCTTAAATGCCATGAAGAACGTTGCTCGGCTCATCAATGAGAGAAAGCGGCGGCTAGAGAACATTGACAAAATTGCTCAGTGGCAGAGTTCCATAGAAGACTGGGAGGTAGGACAGACTTACTTTCCCCATGAATTGAACATACCGTGTTTACTTTCTTCCACTCCCCAGCACCCACCCCAGCTGCCTACAGAAAGAACTTCATGAGGATTACTGCCTAGACCTGGCTCAGTTCTGTTGCTCTGTGGGTTGGTTTTTGTTTTCTATTTTTTAAAAGATGTGATCTTTTAGTACAACCGAGAAAGTCTAGCACAACCCAGCTAGACCAGCTGCATTTTGCCTGTTCCCTGGGATTTTTTATTTCCCCATTTTCCTTCCAGAATAAAATTGGCACGTAGGCTGATGAAATCCTACTGTTCTCCTCTTGTCTCCTATTCTACCAAGTGATTTCAAACTGGTCAAAATGGGCAGCGTTTCCCCTTAATGTGCTTAATAAGGCACATTAGTCTTGCAGAAAGGCAAGCTCTGATATAGCTACAATGGAAGCAAATTTTCCCTGTAGAATCAACATAAAAAATGAGCTAAAGAAAAAAAAATACTAATTTTGTGAAGCCTAGTCAGTAAAACTAGCCCCTCTTCCACCAAAGGAAGTCAGGCTAAATTCTCAGCTATCTTCTTAAGTGGTTCCTTTAATGTCAGGGATGTATCGGCTGCCCTAAGCAGACTCCCTGGAAAACGAGAGTTTTCATTTAACACACTATTGCTCTAATCAAATTCAGTTCCCACTCCCTGGGTTCCAAGGGCACAGCATCCTTCCTGATGCGACAAGGACTTTTCTCCAGCACAGAGGCTCCCTCTCGTTCCTAGAAGAGTGTTTCACCAGCAGGGTTTCAGGCCACACAGCCACGCTGAGGTTCTCCTGTAAGACTATGGGCTTATTTCTTCTCCCTTGTTTTGGGATGGCACAGACCAGACTGTTCTTTGTGCTGCTCTCAGGGTGAAGATGTCTTGGTCAGAAGCTCAGAACTCATCTATTCCGGGGAACTAACCAAAATCTCCCACCCTCAAGCCAAGAGCCAACAGAGGATGTTCTTCCTCTTCGATCACCAGCTTGTCTGCTGCAAGAAGGTAAACTTGAGTAGCCAAACACAAGTTCTGTTACGATGCTGAAAAATGAGTTGACTCCTACAGTTCATTTACAGTTCTTCTCTACCCCTCTGTTTCCACGTTACTTAATTCTGCTTGCATTGTATGTGCCTCTTGCACAGAGGAGAGATTTATGTGTGTTCAGTGCAGTCTTTTCTCTGGTGTTCCGTACACCTGACCAGAGCAGTAAGCTAACTGCTAGCCAAATTCTTAAGAGCTAGAGGGGAGAGCACTGCACTGCTTCCAGGATTAGTGCATGGGTTTATTTTATACAACTCAAGTATCAGCATTGACACTGTCATTCTTGTAACAATGTTCTTTTTTCAACTGCACTTCCACGTGAGATTAGTATCATATTCAGAAGGCAACTACAGCTTTGATCTAAGTGCTACAGGCCTCAACAGTCAGTGCGAACATATTAACATCATATGTAAAGTCTGCAAGTACAGCCTGGGCTACTCAGGTAACCTATTTAAGTAATAAAAGAATTTTTCCTTGGTCGAGCAGAGGAAAGGTACCTTCCATTGGAATTTCGGAACTGAACATGCCGTTATTTTTCATATAATCCACGGCATATGGGTAGCTCCAGGTAACTTAAGCATGAAACTCTCGCTGTTTTATCACTGCTATCAAGTTTACTTTTCATTGGCAACATGAAAAACAAAAGCTAAGTAAGATTTTTTAGCTAATCTGGACTGCAGCATTCAAATACTACTTTCTGACACTGGCTTAATGAGGATTTGGGAATCTCATTCAGAGCTCTTCAGTGTGGCTGATGATATCCCAGAAGTGCAGATGTCAGTCTATTATCCTGACCCCACCGACAGAAGAAACCATGTGATTCCCCTCACAGCCAATGCAATCAACAGGAACTTAGTGCTCTGCAATTCCAGAGATTTAAATCCAGCGTTCCTTAAAGCACCGTAATGCCTGCCAAAAAGATTAGATATTCCAGCATATCAAAGAAGAAAATTAATGTTTATGGAAAGGAGAGGACAGGAAACACTAGAATCGGTATGATTGTGCGATCTCTCTTACAGGACCTTCTGCGCCGGGACATCTTGTACTATAAAAGTCGGATCAACATGGATGATATGGAAATCCTGGATGTAGAAGATGGAAAGGACAAGGACTTCAGTATCAGTGTGAAAAATGCATTTAAATTACACTGCCGAGACACTGAGGAAGTCCACTTATTCTGTGCAAAAAAGCCTGAGCAGAAACAGCGCTGGCTGAAGGCTTTTGAGAATGAAAGGAGACAGGTTCAACTCGACCAGGAGACAGGTATGGAAAGAGCAATGCTGTGATGCAGTATTGTTTTGTGTTGTTTTTTATTATTACTTTTTTGAACACCAGCCAATGCATATGAGTAGGGGGGGAAGCCAGTTCATGCTCCAGTCCAGCTCTGGGTTGCTGACTGGAATGTGCTGAATGAATTTGTGCAATTTAAAAAAAATACAAACCACAATGATCAGACACTGCAGTATGTCCTCTAAGAGCTTGATGTCTTTACTAAGTTCATGCAGGGATGACAAAATAGTCAATACATTACACAGAGCTTCAGTTATTTTGCAGGATAGTGTGAGAGCCTGACGTGGCAGTATCCATACAAAACATGTTCAGTCAAGGGTTCGCATTGTGAGAGAGGATTTTCATTGTTTTGTCCAAATCCTGCTTCGGTCAGACATGTGTGATCCTATGAGATCTGGGCCACAACAGGTCTGGACTGGCTTTGTCAACCGGCGAGGAGAGGTGGGGTGGAGGCACTGGCAGGCAGTAAGCCTTGCGTGCGAGGTAAGGCGAGTTGTGCAGCACAGCCCAGGCTGGGGGGAGCAGTACGTGCCCCATCCAGCTCTGGGAGTAATTGTAGCCTGTGACCTCCCACCTCAGGCATGTTCCAACCTCACTCTTTCCCTTACTGTCTGTGCAAGTGTGTTCCCATGAGGTACAAACTGATGACCTGCTGACAACACTCTCTCTTATCTTCAAGGTTTTTCAATCACAGAGGTGCAGAAAAAGCAAGCAATGCTGAATGCCAGCAAGCAGCACCATACTGGAAAGCCTAAGGGTGAGTCATTCCTGAACTTGCTTATAAATGCTGCTAGAACTGCAGGTTGGGGGCTGGTGGTGGTATTTATGGATTACATCACTGGTGCTTATTACAACCTTTGAGGGCTTTGCCATTTTTCTTTAAACTGGTGAGATATTTCTTCCCATGTTAAAGTGCTTCAGTTTGGGTTCTCATGGTCAGATAAAACTAGAGAGGGTTGTAAAACAGCTAGATAAAAACAGCTAGAGTCGTTCCCAGCTTGCAGAGCTATAGAAAACTAAAATAATTCTCATCAAAGATGAAGAACAGTAAATACAAGCCATCTTACACTTACCAGCACAAGGCCATGTACAGATGAATATTCAGCATCTAAGAGCTGCCTAATATATAATCAGCTGACTTTGTAATCTCTCTGCAGTTTTTTCAGAATTTCCCTGACATTTAATTTTCCTTATTGCAAATCACAGTTGCTTGTTCGTTCCAATAAATGGCAAACATTCTCTGTCATTCATACCAGCATTGTCCTTCTAGATGTCTTCTAGGCATATCCTCTCCAGCTAAGACTCCAGAGCCAACACTGCAAGGAAGTCCTGGTATAAGCCATAGGACTGTGTTAGATCCAGTTGATAAGTACCTCTTGATATGGCTGCTACAGCTCTCTCCTATTTAGCTTGAACTAAGTATTCATAGCATTAAGCTTGGAAACAGTGTCATAAAGGAAAAAGGACTTGATCCAGGACCCAGAAAAAGAGTGCAACATTTATTTTTTTTTAAACTGCATTGACAAAGCTCAGACATGGGTTGTCTGGTTCACTAGAATGATTTTGCTTGCTAAAACTCCGCTGATATGTAGAAAAAGACAGTGGTGAAATGAAATTTAACTAATTTAACTGATTGGTAGTAGTGACTTGCCACTATCATGTGACTTTTCTTTGAAGAAATACGTTTTACTATATGTGAGTATTTTCAATCAAGTGGCATTAACAAACTCTTGAGTAGGGCAGATAGTGAGCTGTACTATACCTGTAGTATAGTTCCTGGCTGACTCAGACAGCTGGAGTCAGGAATCTATTTCCTAACTGCAGGAGACCTGCTCTGCACCTACTCACTGAGTGCTGAACCAGAAACCACAGCTAAGCACAAGTAGCATCCCCTGTCCAAAGGCTAGTACACAGCCTCACCCTAGAAGCCAGGCTCTCCAAGCAATATGACATTCCCTTTGTGAGAAGACAAGATGAAGTTTTATAGCGATTCCTAAGATGCAGAGGGTCACTAATTCCACTGCAGCATGGACTTTTCCTGCCTGTGGCAGATGCATTGAAACTTGCTATTTTTGGCAGAATCCCATGAGCAGATGGCATGCTTGTAAACAGTGCTGTTAGGAAAAAAAAAAAAAAAAGAAGAAGAAAGGAAAAAAAAATTAAGTGGCCAGGAAGATTTAGCAGCAGCCAGGGAAGTGTGAATGTGAACAACAGAAAGGTGGGTTCCTGTGCCTGCAGCAGTGACAGCTAAAGCTTCCTGCTACCCTGTTTTGTGATGCCTCCATCCCTCTTTATATCCAGAGGAAGAGATGCCATTTGCTTTCCTTTCGGCCCACAAAGAGACAACCACTTCCTCTTGGTGGCAGCAGCCAGAAGTTAAATCCTAGCTGAGTCCCCAAGTAAGAAAGCTTGGCTAAATTTCAAAATAAGTCAGAACTAAGATATGACCACAAACAGAGTTTGGAAGGAAGCCAGATCACTGCAACAGAGGAAAAAGCCTAGGGGCCAAGCAGCACAGGAACACAGCAAGCCAGCGCTGGCTGCAGGCTGGGCACTGGCCATCAGGACTCAGGAATGTTTCACAAATCCACATGCTTTTACCAGTACAGGAAGTCGCATGCGTATCAGATTCTTTTCCCAAAATGCAGTCACTGGTTAAGTTTGTCACTAGTGATGAGCTACACCTATTTAGTTCCACTGTACTGTGGACAGAACACCTGTCACTGATGCCTGACATTTCTAGGTCTTCCACAGCATCAACTCTAATCCTAAAAAGCAGTGCTGAAATGAAGGGTAAGACTAAGGCAAACTGAGTTCACTCCCCTGCAGCTGTAACAGGGATGGGGCAGGGTGTGCGGAAGGAAACTGTGCTGAACTAATGTGCTTTGCTTACCTCCTTGTCATCACAGCTGTCACTAGGCCATACTATGACTTTCTGATGCGTCAGAAGCATCCCACATTGCCTACTACGCTCCCTCAGCAGCAAGTCTTCATGCTGGCAGAGCCCAAACGCAAGCCCTCGAACTTCTGGCAGAACATCAGCAGGCTGACACCCTTCCGGAAATAAGGACAGCCCCGTGTTTGTGCCTGAACCCCTTCTGAGAAAGCACTTTATCCATCAGTCCGAGGAGGTGGAGCCCAGGTTCTTCCAATCCTTTGTTTACAGAGGATGGCACATGTGCTCCTGCTCTCTCTATTTATTTTGCAGACCAACTGACCACACTGGCTCTGAGGTGAGACACTGCATGTGTGCTTGCACTCATGCACATTTGTGCTAGAGCCAGCCTTGCACAGCACCCAAGAGACAAACTTCCAGGAAGAGATCACAGAATGGAGCCTGATGCGTTTCATCCAAAACGATTTTGCCTGTCAGCTGTACACTGAATCATTCCTTCCTGCTGTCAACACTGCTGCTGTCTGGCAGCTGTCAGAGAGGGGATGGCAGCTGCTAAACCGACCAGCTCTGTGCCCACTGACATGCTCGCAACAACAGTTCAGTGGTGCTGACATACATACATTTTCCAGGGAGGAATAAACCCTTGCATTCTCTGCTCACTCCCCATTCCCCACCTTTCTGACCAAGGACATGATCTTCCTACACACTTCTAACCAATTCAGTTAGCCTTTGCTGGCACTCAGACAAGACAACAGTGAGTATTGCACTGTGACCCTTTTCTTTCCTTTGATTCAACAACACTGATGAACAATATAGTTCGTTAAACGGTGCCAATCAACCTGCAGCATGAGTAAAGGTCAAGAATCTCTCTAGTGGGTTTGTTACATAAGTTAGAAAAAAAACGTGCCTAAATTAATACCATACTCAATTTCTTAGATTCTCTTCTATCATTCTGCCATATTTCCTGGCCAATGAAAATGCTCATTGTTCGTAATGTGTTTATTTATGGTATAAACCAGAACTGTGTATTTTGTAAGTCTGTAATTGTTCTTGTCAGATGTTGTTAACTTGATGCCTGTTTTGTCTGTTTTATTTTTTAAATAACAAAAGGTCAATGTTTGCAAACCGAGCTCCCAGAAGTCAGAGTCTGCAGTTTGACAATGAAAAACTAAACCCATGGTTGTTATGCAAACTCCCACAGACCCTCAATTCAAGGGGTATTATTACAGGTTTTTGACACCTTTAAAAAACAAACAAACAAAAAAAATAAGGCTACTTGCAAAAGGCCAAGATTTGGCATTAAAAGCCTCACTTTAGGTGCCCAGCTTTCAAACTGTGGCCAAGAAAAATTCATTTAAACCTTGTTTAGCAAAAGGAAAGATTTGCCTTACCATAGTGAGAGTTAGAAGCCATATTGACTGAATTCCCTAGCTTAGGAGACATCTTGTGACATTGGAAGGAGGACACCCCCTTGTTCCAACACAATGCTATTGTAAGTAAGTGAGCACTAACTGCCTGCAAAGCTCAGAAGTCCAATGTTTGTTGATGCTGTAGCTGACCAAAGTCTGGTCATCCAGGGATATCTGAATTCAGTAGCATGTACAAAGTCATTCTTGCACTATGTCTTCTCCCCAGACCAGGGGCTACATAATTTCATAAAGAAACTTGTAAAAGTAACTCTCAGTCTGTGTTGGTGTCTGACATGTCTTACCTGTGTAAGCTTGTTTCTCTTCAAAATCATTATGGAGATTGTCCTCTTGCAACTTAAAAAGTGACTGCTAATCAGTGGAGATGTGCTTGCAGGTTGCCCTCAGTAAAACCATCCTTTGGATGGCAGGTTGGTGGAAGCAAGAGGTGGCACCAGAGATGCACCGGTCACTCAGAACACTGAACAAGGTTAGCACATCACCAGCATCCAACTCCCACCTTCCTACTAGTTAGTTAAATGGAAAGATGTTGAGGAAACATGAAAAAAAGGCTGCAGAGGATGCTGAAGCCCACTCTGAGCAATAGGGAATTAAAGAGGGCCAGCAAGCTCAAAGAATTAAGAAACAGTCCTGACAGAGCAGTTCCTCCTGGGCCCTGCCCACCTGCACAGCCTGCAGCATGCCTGCCACTATTCCTGGGAAAATGCACAACTCCATGCTCTTCTCCAAGGCAGAGCCAGATGCAACATCACCACTTGATATAGTCCTCTAGAGGATGGCAACAAGAAGCCAAATACAAAAAACAAACAAACAAACAAAAACTTCCCTCTTGCACAAAAGATGGCTGCCTGTGAAGGTTTAGCAATTCCCCCCCCCCCGCANGCAGTCAGGAAACCAAGCCACTGGGACACTTGCAAGAATGGCCTTTAAACGCTGCAAAACAAGCCATGCATCAGTAAAACATGGAAGGGAAACACAGGGGAAAAAATAAATAAATAATAATAAAAAAGCAGCCTTCCACTGTGCATTGCATTGGTGCTCCCCAACCCCTGGGGACGTTGTTAGCTACACACACGTGCACGCAGACACACACACACACACACACACACACGCAGA
>VXAA01002799.1:860478-883653 GCA_013399115.1 Anseranas semipalmata | reverse complement strand
AAAAAAAAAAAAAAAAAAAAAAAAGAGTACCAATACAACTGTTCGTAAGACAGTTTTAAAAAAGTCATAAAAAGGAAACCTGTGTCTATCTCATAACAAACGTGGAGAACTATTACTGGGGCCTCTTGTACTTCCATTGCATGCACTCACTTTTCCAAATCTTAGACATGAGGGCAGCCAATAATAGCATTACAATTAAAAAAAAAAAAAAACACAACAAAACAAAACAAAAAAACACTAACAAATCCATTCTACTTATAACAAGTCTGTACAGCAGCCAGCTAAAAAAGCTTTCCCAGTTTGCCTGCTAAGTGCCCAAAAGTCACAACAGTTTAGAAAAGTCATGTTCACTTTCTGGATGTTGAAACTTCAGAGCCCATAAATTGTTCAGAACTTTTTTTTGTTTTTTTTAAATCACAAATGGACCCTTACTACCTGTGGAATTCAGATGTTTAAGTGTTATATTCAACATACAAAAGAAAAGGTTTCCTCGTCCCCAGACAAGTGCTGTTCCTCTTCCCTCTCTCCCTTCGCAAAACACACCTTACTTTCTCTCAACACGCGCCCCAAACAGAGGTGCACACAGCCTACCAAAAAAGTCCTCACTACTTCAGAAAGAACTTGATCCTTTGTGAGGCTTGATACACAAAACAATCCTAACTTTGCTGCAGTTGTTCCTTTTAATTGGCATTCTACCTCACCAAATCTTAGGGTTTCTGCAAGAAGCTTAGAGTTGATAAAATACAGGATTAGAAAGCGGACACATTATACGAGAACAACCACAATGAGCTTAAATCTTCATGTCTTTTGAACAGGTGTTCACAAACACTTCCAACATGAGGATTAATGGATTGCTTTTGATCCTCTGCAAATGCTAAGGTCGGCCAGTGACACCTGCTGGAGAAAACCAGACACGGATCATGCCTATTTCCTACCTACTATAGCACAAACCACATCCTGAGCAACTGCAAATTATAATTCAACAACCACAGCATCCATCTGTCCTCTTTCCCATGAGCTCCAGCTGAAGCATCACTGTTGTTCATGTTCCTAACACGGGAGGTTTCAAATACATGGTATTCACTATTCTCTGGTATGACTTTACACCTAGAGTTAAGTGGTGGTCTCAGATTGCTGTGCTTAACTATTCAAGCAAAAACGTGTTCTAAACCCAAATGAATGGTGTATAATACTGTGCTTAAGCACTGGGGAGTGATTCCAAGCTAATTCTGACCATTTCTTGCTCAGATACCTTAAGTGGCCTACTACCCAAGTAGAAGCGAAGCCAGAACACTCCATGAAGGGTAGTCAATGTTAAGTACCCTGGTATACAACTCTGTACCATGAAATATCTTCAGACAACACTAAGACATCGTGGTACTTACAGTTTCTTTTGTTTTTTCCTCCAGTAGATGAAGTGATACGAGGAAGGACTTCAACTAAAATAAAGGATTTTTTTTTCCATCTACCACTGCATCTAAGCATTTAACTTGCATAGTACACTCAAAAAGAAGCTTTCATGAACAGCATTCCTGTACGTCTCCTAGAAACTTCAAACAGGAGATGGTTACAACAAGCATAGGCAAGATCTAGTAGTAGGCTCTCTGTTCTCCTTCTTATTGTTTGGTTAATAACCACCACGCCACTGACTAGGGCTACAAGTTTTTGGTGCCAATTATTAGCCATTTTTATTTTGCTGCTGCTACATTTAAAAGACGTTTTCATCAGTCATTACTGACACAGGGAATACCTCAGTCTTTAAAAAATACTTTATCTAAATTCAACACCTGAAATTTGAATTAAAAAAAAAAAAAAATCTATCTTGGACTTCTCTCTGTTATTGCTGCAAGTTATCTTCAGTTCCAGGTTTAAAGTAGTACTTTTTTATTTAATCATATAAAGCTGCCATAAAAGTTTTTTTTTTCGTTTTGTTTTTTTAAAGAGAAGCTTGATCTGAAATGTCTCTACTGCACTAGCTCTTTTCATTTTCCAAGGAGCTCTAGTGCAAACACATACTGCGTATTTATTTATAAAGGAATTCTAAATAGGGAATGTTATATAAAAAGCAGGAGAGAATGTTTCATAAGACCCTCACTGTGTAAACGCCTATTTAATGATGTACAATTTCCCCCGCTGCAGTTTTATATCCATGCTTTCTACTATTTGCAACAAAATACCGTTAAGATAGTTATATATACACATATTCCCCTCCCGGCCCCCCCTGCCCGGCCCCCCGCACTGTGCTTTTGGTTAATTCCCATATCAAACTACTGGAGACATGCTCCACCCTCCCAGTAGATTATAACTGCTCAGAACTGGAAGGTGTGGTACCTTCTAAAAAAAAGGTACAGTTTCCCCCTTGTGGATGAATCCCGTAATGCAACTTAGAAAAAAAAGTGCTCAAGTAAGTGAGACTGCCTAAATGTTATGGAATATTATACAGAGACCAACTCCAAGATGACATTTAGGAATCTGAAGTTAGAGCAAATATATAGGATGTTATATTCATTCCTTAACTATTCATCTAATGCAGCATTCATGAAAGTTCTCTCCTATGATTTTCAAAGCTTTAGTTTATAGGGTGATGAGACAGAAGACAGCAAAGCTTTGAGCTAGTTCTTTATAGCTTCTCCCCAATATAGCACTGGTTCACACCTCAACTTTGTTAAAATCATGCTAAGACAACAAAAATGTCACACTCTACCAGCTAAACTGAACAAATGGCCTGTATTAATGTTCACTGTACTCTCTGGCACACCTGACTAACCAAAGCTGCAAACCTACTATACAAATGGAATTGTTAAACAGACTTGACCAAAGCAGTACAGATTCAAATGGTTTATCTGGGGGTAATTTTCTGCTCCATATAAAAACATATGGAAATCCCTAAACTGCAGTAAGTGCTCATGAGTAAGGTTTAAAGTACTTATTTCAACAACATCATTAATGTTCAAGGCATAAGAAATAAGGGGGCTGTCCACTGACAGTGATTCCTGCAAAATAATCCCAAACTTTATAAAACAAAGAAAAAAGGAAGTAAAAAAAAAATTATGGAGAGTGCTTACTGTAAAAAATAAAGTTACTGAAGGCTCTACCCACCAATGGATTATCCGGTTCATAAGCATCCCACCAGGGTAGAGTACTGGAATGGCAGCATTAAATCAGCACTGATGCTACCCTGACGTAGCTGCCAAATCTATATAGGAGCAGAACACCCCAGAAAAAAATTAACTAGATATAGAACTTAAAAAACGAAACAAAACAAAAATTCACTTCTGAATGGAAATTAACCTACAAGAACAACACAGCCTGATATACCTCTGTGTAAACGCTTAAAAGGGAACAACATTTTATAACCATTTACTGCATAATTTATTGCAGGCAGAATGTATCCAAAAAATAAAAATAATAATAAAAAAAAAATCGCATCTTTCTGGAATCATAAGTCAAGCAGGTTTAAGAAAAACCTTAATTTTATGTGCAACATTCAAATTTAAAAATTTAAAATCTTCCCCGTAAGAATTTTGGTATACAAATGGGTTCTAAGGCTAGCCCTTTATCGCCACAGCATTTGCTTTGAGGTACTTTTTTAAAAATTGAAGTTGCAAGAAAGAATTATCAGAAATGACTCATTGCAATGAAATGCTAATCTGCAGTCAGTCTTATTTTACGTGCTTCCAAGTGCAATTTAGGAAGTAAAAAAAGGAAAATACTAAGAAAATACATCAAAATGCTGTAACCACTGAATGGCTCCTACTTCAATTACAAGTATTTTCAGGAAAAAAAATGAACAATCTGAAACCTCTATATTCTGGCAGCCCTATTACAGCATATCCACAGTCCGTACTGCAAGTAGCTAACAAGGAAATTGCGTTAAAATGATTTGTTCCCCTTTAACATACTCATCAGGCACACAAGCTTTCCTCAGGACAACACGCAGCTGAACGCCTCCTGTTTGTTGTAGAAAGCCCTAGCATTTCTTAAATTTCAGGAAAGCAAGCTGGGTCAACTGCACATAAGTTTTCAACTGACTACAACATTCTTTAGGAAAAAACAACACAGATTTCCTGAATTGAGAACTAAAAGAAAGTGTTTTTCTATCAGCCTGTGTGGCAGTCTCACTTTGACACATCTTGCATCATATGAAAGATAGTACTGGATATGTATCTCCCCAGGACATGCAATTCATTATGCAGGTGATGTCACCTCCTACTATTCCTAACAGCAAATTTTGCCTCAAGGAAGTTTGCTTTATTTACTGGCACACACAGCATTACCTTTGTCATTTCATTCTGATCCTTAAGAACATTTGTATAACACTGAATTCATATAATGAAAATGAAAAGGTATGAAGTAAACTAATTGTGTGCAGGATTTCTACAGCCTTTCCAACTCATTTTCCAGTCACTCCAATTTCGTAGTTGAATTTGAAAAGAATACATCACTTAAATTAAAAAAAAAAAAAGAAAGAAAGAAAAAAAAAGAAAAAAGTGCCCCTTTTAAACTGGCAATTCCATCAACCCACAAAAGGTTGAAGCACTTATCTAATGTATCTTATGGTGGTCTACAAAGAAACTCACTTTCATGATTCTACCTTTTAAGACCCTGCATACATTACAACAGTGCATTAGTGATACAAGTTGTAAAATACTTCTCGGTTCCTTTGGATTTGCATATGATGGTTTTTGCATCAGTCACTGCAGGTAGATTGAGCAAGCTTTGTTTTTGTGTTTTAACATGCATTCGACTAGATATGGATCAGAATAAATTTATAACTCCCTTTTCATCATTATAATTAGCTAAAAAATTGCAAGACAGTCCACAAAACAGGATTTGCTTTAAGACTAACTGCTGGAGTTCCAAGATGTAAGATATGCAGCACTGGAAAATCTTCAGTGATCAGGAATTAGTAGTGTTTAGCCAAGTGTTGAAAGCATTCAGAAGAAAAGTCCTGGTTGGAGGCATGAGGGCTTCAGCACCAACTTTTAAACCTCAATTTCTTGATTGCATATCTCCCATCTTCAAACCTACATGAAAAATGAAGAAAGAAGAAAGAAAGACGGAAAGAAAGAAAGAAAGAAACAGGAAAGATACTCAATTATGTGCAGTACTATGTACTACTTGAGTGTGGTAAAACATTCCAGTACTGCATGCACCACTGTCATAATACACACACAACAGACATTAAGAATTACATAGTGCTACTCCAGTACTTATCCACTAAAATCTATAGGCTTCTAAGTTAAGAATTCATTACATTTATTTTCTCCCATCATCTCCATTCCAGCTTTCTATTGTCCTTAGTAGTTTTGTCTAAGTAGAAGGTGTAACATTGAAGTTATTTTACGTCCAGTTAAATTACCAGCAATCATTGGTTTAGACATGGTGAAACTCTCACTTTTCATAATCATGTAATAAGACATTCTTGGATGAATCAAGCCTTTATGTGTAACATTTCAGATCTGCATATTATGTAGTATCACAGCAAAGTGAAACATGGACATTGCACTACTAACTCAAAGGGCAATCACCTGTAATCAGAGAACTCTGAACTCCTAATCACTGAAACAGAAATCCAAAGAAGTACCCCAGATTGCTTACCTTCTGAAAAATCTCCCCAAAAGAACTGCAGTACTGTCATTTATTAATAAATAATAATAATAAGGATTAACTGCTTTCAGTCTAAATCAAGTAACTTACACTGACTGCCAGGATGATCACCACTGTGGGGGCACATAACTATAGGTTGGTGTTCCTGGAGCCCGATATGTGGGCATAGTAACTGGATGAGGGGCTACTGGAGTTGGGGAGTGAGTTGTCAACAAAGTACCTAGGATGAAGAGAACATTTTTTTCAGTAAGCACAAATTCTAGTACAGAAAAAAAAAAAAAAAAACACGAGTTAATTAAAAAAAAAAAAAAATACAAATTATAGCTTGCTCATTTTCTGATTTAAAATTACCAGCATCGTTCTGCACTCCAGCCCTAATCTTCCTTCAAACATTTAAGCACAAGGATCATTTTGATACTTAGTCCAATACAAGGATAACTCATTACTCAAAAATAGCTCTAGCAGAAACCCTGCAACATAAGCATATTATTCACTGAAAAACTTTTTCCCACAGCAGGCTTTACATGCCAAAAGAATATTTGATGGTAGAGATGACTTGACTGACAAATTAGAATAAATTAATTCTTGTTTACATTAGTACAGATACAAGTTTTTACAGACTAAAGGGGTTCAGAAACAGTCTGAGATAACAGGATCTTAACAGCCTTACTCTGCAGTGCTTTGTAAGAAGAGTAACAAACACCTGGGATAAGCCTGCCCACACAAGAAACTGAGACAAGCTCCAAAGTTAATTCTGTTTGTGACACACCGCTTCCCTTGATTTGAGATTTCTCAAATTAAATGATAAATTTAATGAGATAAGATTAGAATCTGAAACGAGTTCATGGTGCTCATTTTTTAAATTATTGAATTGAGTGTCATTTGAGTGAATGTGGACATTTCTTAAGTTAGTTATAAAAACACTGAGTAACAAAGCACAACACCCCCTCAGTAAACACTCACAGATTAGTCCAGATATTGGATAAACAACATCTTCTCCAAAGCACTACAACTAAAAGAATGTGGCATTAGGAAGTAGGCATCCCTAACCACTGCCTATGACAGAGAGGACCTGCAGGCAGTGCAAACACAAAATGTTGTATCTCAACATACAAAGGTCAACGATATAAGGGTAGGCCGAGAACATTGTGTTTTGCTCAGCCTTTAGAGGTTTCTCTCTTCAACTAGGTACAGAAAAGAGGAAACCAGACTCTTCACATCAATGAGAAGTAAAGGACGTAAGAACATGTGAAATTCCATACATATATGAAGAACAAACATTTTACCATAATACTAGTATTAGAAATAATAATACTAATATCCACACCCTTAGAGATGATCAAAAAAAATCACTGGACAAGTAAGCAATGTGATCTAGCTGGACCCAATTTGAAGATGTTGGCCTGGATGACCTACAGAAGTCCCTTCTAATCTCAGCAATTTTATGGTTCTGTGCACGATGTCTCTGGCAACACATTTTTGTCATGCAGCAATGTTCTGCCTCAACTGAAGGAGAGCTTCATCAAGAAAACATAAGGGTTATAAGTCCACATACCTGCTGACATTGCCATAGTAGTCCCAGCCACCATCCCCATAGTCACACCGTTTCCTCTTGGTGGCGGAATAGGAGCAGGATACATAGTTGCTGGCATGCCATTAGGCTGCACAACTGTGGTGTGGTGAATTACGTGGGGTGGTGCTGCATATAAAGGCTGTGTGTAGTAAGTGCCTTGCTGTTGAGAAAAAATACATTAAGCAAATATTGTGTATCTGCTGAGGAAAATAAACAAATGGTATCTTCTTTCATGAACGTATCAAAACATAAAAGCTTTATTCTAAAAAATGCAATGGATTTACAGAGTGGAAGCTAGAATATTCACTTCAGCTATTCCAATTCTGTTTCACTGGCAAACTCAGTAAACATTTAGTCCCTTGTTTTAAGTCATTTAACGTAACATTCAATAGCAGAGACCACTGAAGCCCTCCAATGCTGACTGCACCTTCTGCAGTAAGGTCTCATTCTCTGCTCACTCCCTTTGTTTTGTATCTTTTCATATATTAACCTGTAACAGAACTTCTCATTCTTTCATAACTTTTTATTCAACTTCTTTCAGTTAAAGAGCCAAAGGTTTTTAAGAAATCCAAATACACTAAACAGACTGGATAAACCCTGTTACACGCTCATTAATCCCTTTCAACTACTGTGTATGTGCCAAGGAAAATTTCCTCTACAGGAAAAAGCGCCTACTTTTCCCCCAAATATTATGTTTGTTGAAGTGTCTTCATTCTGTCCTTTCTAGTAGTTCTCAACAGTTTGCCTGTTGAAATAGTCTCAACAATTTTCAATATATTTTTAACAGATTTGGTAACTCCCTGAACCATAACAGAGGCTTCCTAAAAAAATTAGTGGAAACAAATTTACAACTGAAGAATTGACAATTTTTGATAAAATAAAATCATGATGTGGTAGTTACAGCTTCCAACACTCATTTTTAAAACTACTGAATCTAATCTCTCTTCAAAGACTGAACACTTTATCAGTGAGCATAGAGTAACTGTCATGTAAGATGGAATGTAAAAGTGCACATACACATACACCGTAAATTACTGCATTAAGAATTCTCACTGTTGGCAGCCAATCTCATGAAGGAATAAAATAGAATGTAAAGTTCACAGTTCAAGCAGATATCACAATGTGAACAAAACACTATCCAAGCAGACAGAAGATGGTTTTTCAGTTTTGTTCATTTACCTGTGCATATGGATTCTGCTGTGGATAGGCACTTCGAACTGGGTACACAGCGGTCTGATAGGGATTCGGTGACGAAGAATACGGTGGGACTGCACCACTAGTGGGTGAACAAGATACTTTATATGGGGTGCCTGGTGTATAACCTGAAACAAAGTTAAATCTGCATTAAAAATATGAAAAACAAGCGTCAGTACATTGCTTTATGAAGTCAGGGGTAACAATTTTCTCAATTTCTGAATTCCTTAATCTTCATGTGAGTACTCAGTAGCCTAGCCTCAATACACATGCACAAATTACACCTATATTGTACTGGTAACAGTCTGTTTGTAACACTTGACTGTCTCAACTAAGAATGAAGAGCTACTGTATTTTTGCACGAACTTGCTTTTCCGATCAATGGATATTGATTGGATAAAAAAGTGGATTTGGATTTTAGCAGTAGTACTATTGTTAAACACTTGGCTTCAGCATATTAGACAGCATTCCAATACAGAAGGATCTAGCACATGTTAATATCACCCTAGTTCTCAACACACCCCAAATTGTAAGGGCAGAAGATGATAGTGGGTAGCATACATGCATTTACCTTCTGTAGAAGATGACACAGCACAAGAATAACAATTTCAAAAGTCAGAATCTTGTAAAGAGCTTAAGATGGCTTTTCAGAGAACAGAGACACAATCTGCAACCTCCACTTCAACTAACATTTACTCATACTTGCTTTTTGGCATTTTCTGAACTGACAGATAAGTATGAAAGACCATACCGTTAACACTAGTTCACTGCAGCTGCAAATTAGACTTCAAAGGCACTTGAATATCTTTAAATCTCCTTTTAGTATATTCCAGATATAGACATACCCTTAATAATCACTTGATTATTTTTATACATTACAGTAAGATGACAGATGCCATCAGAAAGAATTCTTTCATTCCTATTACAAAGGCCCCAGAGCCAGTCTGTGTGGTACATGTTGGGAACTGCTCCATTTTTACAGGGATAAGTAGCAACTGCTGGCTCATACCCTACCTAAAAACAGGCAGTTCTTCCGTAATTCCTACAGCCCTCATCAGATGCACAGTCACAGGGCCTCATGAAGGATGGATGATACCTATGAAAAGCACCACTGCTGCCACAATATGCTGCACATTACAATCTGAAGATTATACTACGGTTTAATGGCCAGAGTGGGAATACACACCTGTTAGCAGCAGCATCCAGCGGTAATGACATTCAGGGTAGTAAACAACAGCCTTGACCTATTCCAAGAAAGTGCCTGTGCTATGCTGAAAAGACTTCGGGTCTCATGCTGGCTCACCCTGCCAGAAAATGCAACATCCACAGAAAAGACTTCTATTTAGTTGGAATTGTACTAACTAGTACTAGGACAACACAAGGAAGAAAAACCACTTGCTAATTACAGGAAAAAATTGAGACTACCAGAACAGAGAGTAGGCCAGCTTTAAAAACTGTGTCTAGAATACGCTGGCTTCAATACAGAGAACAGATCTGAAGCCACACAGCATACACACAACACTGGTGTTTGTGTTGTGAAAAAACAGTCTGTGCAGACAACGTGACAGGTCACCTTCATTCTTTTTGCAGAAGTCTAAGTTTCTTTTCAATTTTATTCCACCCTTCACACTGAAAGTTGTCAAGTTAACAACTAATACGTTTACCATGTTTTGTTTGTTTACAATAGAATTTATGACCTTTAGAAAAACTAAAGAAAGCTACCACAACACTTACTCTGATCTCTTAATTTTAGAGACACTAAATAAGTTGAAAGATTGAAGTTACTTCCTCAGCATTCTCTATTTCTAGTATAGGGAACTATTTGTGTTAGGGGGGGAAAAAAAGCAAAAAAGCTATGCGTCAAAATGCTGGACACGAAGCATCACTACTGAACTACAACTACGTCTACGGTCAAGATAACTCTCATTCTAAAAACCCACCAATACAGCTGCACAAGCAATTTAACTTTCATTCTTGCAAAGTGGTACAGCTGTACAAGAGATATTTCTGCCTTCCCACTCCATTTTTTTCTCCCTTTCAGGGAGCAAAGATCTTAAAAGTAAACCACATGGTTATTCAAATATACAGAAATTTAAGACAGACACCTGTAAAAAAAAAAAAAAGTACCCTTTCTGAACTGTAACGACCTGGCACATTCAGATATTATTGCATGTTGTGAATCTACAAGAGCCTTGATCCTACAAACAAGCAGTTACATCAGAAAAGTTTTTTAAAAAAATAAAAATAAAAAATCCCAGCTGTTATGACAAAGCACTTCAAGTTGTTATTCACCTTAATTAGAAGATCTGGACATTCTGAACTTCAGTTTATAGTTTAAAGAGTAGCTAAGAATTAAAACTATTAGTTCTGAAATAAAAGCTTATTTTCTATTCAAAAATGATAAAAACTCTAACAGTATTAACTTTCTAAACATCTTTACTCCTTTTCCACACAAGTGAAAAATTTTCTTACTCTAGCTCTGGTATATAGCATGAGATATATTCCAACACTAATCAATGTAAACTAGTCTTACAAAACGATTAAGTCCAACAAGGCAAGAATCCTCCCCAGGAAGATTCAGAATCAGTGATTCAGAAGTAGCTTTAACTTCTTCCTCCCCTTATCTTCAGCCCCATTTGAAAGCAGGAACTGCAACAGGATTTGCAAACTGCAACCAGTAATAAGACTGGAACTACCTTCACTTATGATCAAAAATTACAGTTTATCCTCAGCATAGCTGTAGGAAACCTGATGATATATACAACGGAGCACAGAAGGCAGAGACACATCACTAAGGTAATCTCAACCGTGAAAGTGAAGGGTTTATTGGTAATACAGGCTGATAATAAAAGCCCACAGAGGGTTTTGATTCCCAATCTAACAGTTATATCCCTGAAGGAAACTGCTCTTCCCTGAACTTCACTCATGAAAAAGTTCTTAAGCAATCCAGTGCACATGCAAGCAAGTACCTGTAGATCTGATACTTGCACAGAGGCAATCCCCTATCCAAAGGGTAGATTTTTTGCATTACTAGAGCTTATAATATCTATCTGCTTTCCTCCCTTAAATTCATGACTGAAGACAAGCCAAAACCAGTTCTGCACTTGCCTTGCCTCTAAGCAGCAAACTGAACAGACACACAGGTTGTACCAATGAAAATACTACACAGTTCCAAAAAACAAAACAAAAACCCAAACAAACCAAAATCATACTCTTAAAAGGTGCTGCAGACAGACCTTTTAGATTACTTACTCTCTCTTGCCTCAGTAATTGCTGCCCCACCCTTGTAAGAAATCAAAACAGCAACTTACAGCCCTGCAAAGAGATGCATTTCTAAGCACTAATATCAGTCCTTCTTACTTGTCATACAGAGCCTGATTGTAAATAGAATCATAGAACCATAGAATGGCTTGGGTTGGAAGGGACCTTAAAGATCACCTGGTTCCATCCCCCCTGCCATAGGCAGGGATGCCACCCACTAAATCAGGTAAATAAATACATTGTGTTTTCCTTTGTGGAGTACAACAATTATGTTGTCCTTCACAACAAGGTATTCTGGACTTTAAGGTACAGTTGAGAGTGAGATTAAGATTCATGACTTACTGGAGTCTCCTGGTAGTTAATGAAATGCCATACATTACAAACACTGAACTTCAATACTGCCAGCAGACTTCAACAACGTAAATTTCATGATGTTAAGTAGCATCCTTTCCTATCCTCGCGTAAGTTACGCAAGGACATTCAGGGCCAAATTTGGATATGTGCACGTGTATCTCTGAAAAATTGGCATAATACAAGCAAGTGAAAGTTCTTGAAGATGGTCCTGATCTTCGTTAACAAAGCAATGTAAGGAATTCCTTAGTATGTAATAATGCCAGGGAACACTGTTCTATCAGATAAATGTTTCTGGTTTAAGTAGAAATTAAATAGCGCCCATTTCCATTTTGTTTCAAGCATTAGCACATCAAAATCATCTTGTATTAGTGAAGCAGAACTACATGAAAACAACTTAGATGAGTGCTTTCATTTCTCTTTGTTCTTCCATCTCCCTTTTCCTAGGCTCATCACATTCCCCTTCTCTTAACTGACAAGCATGCAAGTGTAGTTACCTAAATCCTTCCCCAATATCCACTACGGACAAAAGGGTTTTATCCAGCAACCCGTCTTTCCAGACTATCAGTTTGTGCAAGACAATTCTAAGGCCAGAAAGAAGGCAGTAAGCTAAATATGGAAAGAAATATAATTTAAGAAAAGGACGAAAGAAAAATTTTTGAAAAAACATTTAACAGACAGGAATCTGGAAACAACCAGTAGGATGCAAAGCACACAGAGTTAAAAAGGAAACAGTGAAGGGAAATGCAATGTAATCTTTAAGTATCAGCCTGAAATAGGCTGCTAAGAACTCAGCTTTTCCCTTCTCTGAAGGTGAAAGCAGTATGACACATCTTAAGACAAGATTATACTCATTTTAATTTATCAGATGATTCCTTACGAGTCATATTCAAAGTACTGTAAAACTTATCCCACAGCGTGTTATTGTTAGCCCCAACAGCTTTTCCTTATTCTTGGTTCTAATAACTTCTAAACTCGAGGTTATTGCTTAGACATACACATTACACATACCTGTTTGGAAGGTAGGATTTGCTCCAGGATACATGTTAGGGGAATAGGCAGGAGCAGCCGCTGCATAGCCCATTGGGAAGCCAGCTAGAAGAAAGAGTACATCAAAGTTATTTTCAAGACTGAGTGCAAAGTCCACCTAAAACCTTATTCTTCCTGTACACCTTTTAATTGAGATGAGCTAGCAGATGGCCTTCTATTGCACTTTCTTAACTAGAATACCATGCTCCTCTTCTCCCAAGCCACCTGAACCTGAATGCTAGCCGAAGGGGATAGTTAAGGAGTTACAAGAGCCATTCTCCCTTACATCACCATTTCAGCAAATCTTAACGTTGGCCAAATAACTCTTAAGTTAGTCGGACAGCAGTTTTGTGCAACTATCCAAAATCCTCTGAGATTTATGATCTGATGAAAACATTCATCTGGTAAAAAACCTCTTTTTCCACAGAAATAATGAAATCCCTAGAAGTCAGAGCAACTCTGACTTTCCAGGTTAGAGAGATCACAAGTAGAAAGTACAAAGCAACCTTAAGCAGTTCAAAATCCTTGTTGCATTTGATACAGATTTGTTACTACACTAAGCACTAAGGTATTAAATAAGCTCACCAGTTTCAGCCCTGTCCTATGACACTCAACAGTAACAGTAAGTGATTCACTGGGGCAACCACAAAATGGTAGGTAAACACTTCGACACTAGAATTCAAGAACCACTATGGCTAAACTAACATTCTGATATACTGGCCTCTACTACAAGGTAAAAACAGCAAGCAGCAGATATTTGAAAGATACAAAGTTTGTTAGATTGTAATAAGTGAAATTACTGAATTAATCATACCTATTAATTTCTTCAGTAACTTACATTATTCCAAACTGTAAAACTGTCTGTGCTTAGAAAGACAGAGTTATTAACACATTTTATTATCAACATATAAAGTTTTCAACTTCTACAGATAGAAGGCAATGACTATTCATATCATCACTGCCAGTCTTAAAGCTGTTACTTTTAAAATGCTACTCAAATTTGAAGGATTTGAATTTTCCCATAAATCCCAGAGACCTTAGCAACAACAACAAAAATCCATAACTTGGGACTATATATATATATCCTAATTTAGTTTTGTAAGACACTGCAAACATATCAAGTTACATACAGTTGGTTTTAGTCTTATCTATACTGACTGCCTAAGCAAAGCATTAAGCTTGAAATCCAAGACAAAAATAACATACCCAAGTTGTAACAACTTTTCAGAGTGTAAATACCTCTGGAGTTTTCAAATTCACAACCTCCTAGTGAAAAGTTTTCATACAGCTCTACTCCTTATTCAAACTGACTTCACATCTGCACCATCATTTGTTGTATAAATTTTCCGTTCTCCATTCTATCTTCACAGGTTTAGCTCCACAAATAGAGCACTCTGAACTGCTCAATAAACGCATAATTTACAAAAAACGTAACCATGCCAAGCAGCAGTTTTAACCTCCAGACAGAACCTTCATCCACATGAGACCATTTGGATATCGATTCCTTGCTACTGTAAACTCATCCAACAACCTCAGGTAGGTGTAGTACGATATAAACAGCTATTAAATATTCAACAGCTTTCAAACACAATGCCTTTAAATAATACATTCCTCCTAGCAATACGTTCATTACTTTCTATTACCATGCAACCCATGTAAACTCAATCGTTCTGAATGGACAATCTGTAGTTTCTATACTGGTAGAGGCAAGAAAAGGAGACTTAATCATGCAACGATTCGAAAAAAAAAAAAAAAAAAGTCCTAAAATTCAAGTCTACTTTTCATTTTACAGAATGTTTTGTGTTTATCCCATGGTCTTTAAGCACAAACGAGACAGCTAAGTAAACTGTATCAGTGTAACAGGGTAGAACTAATTGACGAAGATGAATTTAAGAATCACATTTTTGTAAACTGACTACATTCTGTCAGCAAGAATTTTGAGCCATCAGCTTGAGGCATAGCATTTAAGGCACTGTTATAGCAACTTTACTTAAATTCCATGTATTTTTGTTACGATAGTTTACAACCAGGCAAAGACTGGCAAATACATATATACACACATGCTAATACGTGTAACAGTAGAATAAAAAATAGAAGTTGTAATGTTGTTTAAACTTTTGTTTACAAATCTGCAATAGTACATTTTCCTAAGTTAACTGAAGTACTACTTAGATCAGACTAAACGGCAACTTCAAGGCAACATGTGAATGGTTATAAGTACAAATGAAACCCTGGTTAATATAAACCTGTGTTTAGAAAATGAGTAGAGATAAAAATGCAAAGTAGTATTTATATAATTTGTAAATAACCTTTATCAAAAGCTAAAGAAAGCCTTGAAAAAATCAATTATGAATATAGATACGTGTACAGTAACTGATATTAATCAGTAAACCACTGCTGCTTGCCTTATTATAGAAGTACTCTAGCTCATATAGCTAATTAAGATAGTTACAGAGAAGACCATCCTGCAAGACTTACAGTTACACAGCATCAGCTTTACAATTGATGACTGCATCATTTCAGTGACTCACTAGATTTAAAAACGTTGCAACAGTTTGTTTTCTCCTTATCAATACTATAGAAAAATCAAGGAAGCTACACTAATTTGAGGAAAAAAACAGAAGTACCCAAAAACCAATTGAAAAATAAAAAAAAGGGCTTTCAGAGATCAAGTCAACAGTAAAGAAAATTCCTTTATGTACCAATATGTAGAAGAAGGAACAGAAAAATGGAAAAGGAAAGGAACTCCAGTACACTACCTAAGCTGAAACACAAATTTAAAAACTGTAAATAGCAGTAAGAAAACATAGTACAGATACAAAGATTATTAACATTAACTGCACAGATGACATTTAGTTCCCAACACAGACATCAAGTAAATCACAGAACAACCTTCCTGTAAAAGCAAGGAAGATTTACTTGGTTATGATACATAAAATCTGAGTTGAAAGACCCTCTAGCCTCTCTCAGAAAGGAATAATTCACGTACCCCACACATGTTAGAAATAAAGACTACATCAAGTGTTTGAAATGCCTCATAGAGGTACACAGTCCTTCTCTTAAGCCTTCTTGGAAAGTTTTGTCTGTCCACATCTAATTACCAAACTTCTGAACTGTGGGGACATCAGAAACCAAGCCTGCTCACACTAAGCATTAGGAAACTGGCTGTGGGGGGCACGGGATGGGACACAACACACGACACAGTGAGAAACCCGAAACTGAGAAGCAAAAGCAAGAAACATGTTTATTTAACTGTTTTTAAGGCATTTTTTTCTTGGTCTCTGTTTTTAAAGCCAGTTTCTTGGTCTCAAGTCCGATGCTGTGCTTCAGGCAGTCATAAAACAGATTGCATAAACAAGAATTAGAAGAGAAGAAGGTTAACAGTATCAGCCAACTAGAGGCAGAAATACATTGATTCCTTTTCTTGCAGTGCGTAATTATTTGAGCTCCTAAAATAAGTTACTTTCCAAGAGATACTAAAATTAGAAATATAACAGAACTAACACGACTCTTGAAATCTCATTTTTTAAATTAAAAGAAAACAAAAAAACCCACAAACGTAACAGATTACCTTAAATGAGCCCACTCATAAGCGACTATTTCTTGATTACAGAGACCAGTATAACTGAAGTTTATTAAAAATAAATAAAGTGAGTTACCTGGATAACCAATTCCTTTGGCATTTGCATAGGGAACCCCAGAAGATCCAGGGCTATACACAGGATTCATGATTTCAGTAACTGTATCAGGAAAAAAAAAAAAAAAAAGAAAAAAAGAATTATTTACTCAAGTACAGGGAAAGCTTGAAATCTCAGCAACTAAAACATAATTGGAAATGGAGGAAAGGGTATTGGAAGGAAGAAATGGAGGAAAAAGCAGCAATTCCACTGCTTATATCACCATTAAAACTGTAAGTACAAAGTAATACAGACACTGCCGAAGTAAGTTTCAAAGCTTCACTAACTCTCAATCATCTAGAGAACCTCTCTAGAATGAAACATTCCCTGTTGCAGAGCGTGCTTTCAAAATATTTCCATCCCCCTAAGAGCTCCCCTGCGGCACACATGTCCGTGACCCACTGCAGAGGCTTGTCCTCCCCTGGACTTCTCACTGTCACCTATCAACCACCTATCATCTACCATTTATCGATGTTGGCTTCCTCCCATTATTTTCTTGAAGTATCTAGCCAAAGGATGCAAATACTTACGTCTATTACCATTGGCATTACAAGCCTGTGATTCCAATCCTTTACCAGCACTAAATTCATCCACTGTCAACAGCCCAAGTATTACAGAAGTAAGTGGAAAAAGACCTAGATTTGACAGCTAACTCAAATTTATTTAGTTTGTTTACTTGCTGCTAAGTACTTCAGAGCATATGACAAACTTGCAGTTGGGTCCAGTAATTTCTGAATTACGTGTTCACAGCCCAAAAAGGCACCTATGATAAGCATCACTGGCAGGAATAAAACCAAACACGCAGTTTTAAAACAGACCTTGTATGTAAACACCAAGGAAAGTAAAATGGCATTGAAGATGCTTAAGTTTTTCTAGTTATGCTGTGTACTTCTAGGAATATAAATCACTGCATCAGGGCTCACAAGCAAGCCCACCACGTGCCTCTTGTAAGAGTACTGTTTACAAGTAACATTTTTATATTTTACAAAAATATCCCTGTATTTTAACGCAACTATCTTCAATCTTCTGATTTTCTGCAAATATTCACAGATTTATAACTTCTCTCCCTGCAAGTGCCAGTTTTTCACTCCAAATAGCCTCTGATGACAAGATAGGAGGCCACACTATGAAACCAGACTTTCTTATTGAGTGCTAATATCTGACATTTGAGTCACTTCCTCTTCTACATCTCAAGATGCAGTCTTACTTAAAGGAACAGTGTGCTAAGCACTTTACCGTGCAGTTTAACAATTTGGTAAATAAATTTTATGAAGCAAAATAAACTTCGGAATTATGCTTGCACTGGTTTAGTTACAGAATACGTTATGGCAGGAATCTGAGCTAAGTCTATCAGTTAGCTGCCCTGATAAAGCCATGTTAAGTGACTGCATAAGTAGTTCACTTTCTAAAATGACTAACATTAAGAACAGCTCTGTGGCAAGAGTTTTAGCAGCACCTAGTACACAAAGAAAGAAAAGTGTAAAATTAAGAAATCAGAAAGTAAATGCTTATGGGACACTTCTTACTTAGTTTCACAAAAAAACTCAAACTCCATATAAGAGAATTACTCAACTGTTTCTTGGACTGCCCCTTAGCAATAATACTAAATAAATTGAATAGAATTGCTTTTGTTTTTCTCAGCTTCACACCTGATTACATATAAAGGTGATACAATCCATTAAAAATGAGTTAAAAAACAAACAACCTGCCACTTACATTGCTTAATACCAAGAAAGTTCCCCTGGAGAGCGCATTTTGATCACCTGACCAACATGAAAAAAGCAGTTTGACACAAATCTCGTTGGAAATGCTCTAGAGCAAACCAGTCTTCTTCAAGCAGAAAGCATCCTTTTGCACTGAAGCACACAAGACTACTAAATCTGCTGTACCTTCACCAACAGGCATATTGTGCTGGTCTAATATTTCACTGTAGCAAGATTGTTCTTCCCCCCCGCCCATACTTTCTTTTGTGTATCATCCTTTCTAAATAAGGATTCTCATTTACTAGAAAATGTCAAGTCTGTTCCCTCACTATCTCCCTGTATCTGCACCTCATTTGCATCTTTTTTCCTCTTTCAGGGTTGAATTTGTCAGATTTTTGCGTCTAAACTTGCAAAACCCATGGAAGGTTCAACTTTCAATCCAGTCTCAACATTTCCAAATTGAGGGGTAAAAGTCTTCCACTTAAAACTAAATAGCACTCTCCTGCAAACCCAAATCCCTATCAAAATCTTCTTGCAGTCTACAGTAATTATAAGGAAAGAAGACCCTGTAACCCCACCATCATTCTGAATGACAAGATGAAGCAAGCAAGAAAGAAGACTGGAAAAACAGCAAAAGCTTTCTGTAAATATTTGGGTAAAATAACAAAAAGCCCAAACCAACTACTAGATGTATTAGTAGTCAATGACTGCACAGAACACAAGGACATACATTCTGGGGGAGGACTTAAACTGAAGCCATTCAAAGCTTCAGATTTGAAGGCAATGAATAGAAAAGGTCAGGCAACTCATCAGACTCGAAAGTGACGATTAAGAGAAAGGAATTCCACTTAAGAAAGGAGAAAAAAGCATGGCACAAGGAGCCTGCAAACTCTTACTGGAAAAAAAACAAAGTCAATTTCCACTTCAAATGCATCCATACCTCGAAACTTACAACCACGCACCCGAATCAGCACAGCTACACCGTGCGCGCACGCACACAAACAAATGCGACTTCAGCTGCAGAGGTACGTGATTTTTACCACTACTGCTTTCACACTTTATTGTTCAGCACTGAAATACAGGTAGGGATCCCCCCATATACAGAAAGTACTTACAAGTTTTTATAATGCAGACAGGGCTTCAGATCCAATTCTAATTAGAAATAATTATTTTCAGGTCTTCTGTGAAGGACCCAACATATGTAAGTATAATTATATAGTATTACCCAGTGGTTGCAATCATCCCACCCGTATCATAATTTTACTTGGAAGAGCATCTGTTATATTGAAATAAGGAACCTTGCAGTCCACTTTTCCGTAATGCTTGAAGTCCACATCAAACACTAGGGAAACTAGTATAAAGTGAACCCAAAGAAGCATGGTTTTCAACTCTTTTGTTGGCATCCCCTGCAAAACATTCTCATGTTAATGTGTATGTAAATAAGTGCCTACAGTGCATCATCTGTATATAAATTGCACACAGTCAACTGTATATAAACTACCCAGTCAACTAATTCTTTTAGCTGAAGTGAAGGTAATCATATTTATTAAAGATGTTCTGATTAGAGACTGTGCAAGCATGCTCGGGAAGTGCAAATGCTTCACCTTCCATGCTTGCCAAAGCCAAACAATCAAACTCAGTTTTGACCAAGCCTGCTAAATCTCATCGTGGGACAGATATCAGGTCAATCATCCTCCCTTTAAATCCATGTTTCAGGAAGTCGAGCACAAATGCTAACCGCCGCTAAAGTTGAAGCTCTAGCACTCCAAATTGGACATGCTTTTGCATATAGCTTTTCCTGCTACACTCACAATTGAGTGCATTTCTAGGTATTTTTGCTTTTCAAAATTAATTTACAGGGATGCATGCAAAAAAACAAAACAACAACAAAAAAACAACCCACAGACCAATCAAATACTGTAAAACAAACAGCCCATTCTTTCTTAACAGGCATATTTTCTTACTATTTATTTTTAAAGTTTTGCAGGAAAACTGTCAAAACAAGATCTACTGAAAGTCAATTTGTGTTCATTTTATTACAATTCTATCACAACAGTTCGGTAAGAATATCTCAAATAAGTATCCAGCCTAAAGCACTCTACTGTGTGTCCACTGATATTTTCATTCTCAGAAGTCAGGCGGACTTGCATTTAAACGTTATAGTATTTAACATCTGTCCATCCTTACAAACTTTTTGAATGCTGTTTGCTACAAAACTGCACAAAGGACCCAGTTTCCACTTATATACAATTCCTTAATGGGCACAAAGTTAACTGCTATCTTAGTGATGTTCAAAATTTATTTGATTTCTAGTCAAAGCTTAATAGAAGCAAAATGCAATTCCTAGAAATCCAGTAGTTTTTAATGTAAAAAAGACATTTCTGCTGCTAAGTAATACAGAAAATAGTTCAGCACAGTTCTGCTCTTCAAAGAGCTGACAATGACTATAGACTCAGTTGCATTAACGTCTGTCAAGACTTCAGCCACTAAAATCACAGAATATCATGAGTTGGGAGGGACCCACAAGGACCATCGAGTCCGACTCCAAGTGCAGTGCATCTCATCCAAGATGTCAAAACAGGTTATTGAATTTTCCTAGAAAGCAAATATTACCCCTGTTCACAACAGTGCATAGCTCTATGGCTGTCCATGACTGAAGTCAGCCTAAATCAACGCTTACACACAACTCCCACACTTTATACCTCTGGCATGCAATCCCACTCCCTGCTCTGAGACAGCACTGGCACCCTTAACCTCTTAGTAAGTTAGATCAGCTAAGTCTATTGGCAGAACTTTGTTTTTTACTTGAGTTTTCTGGGCAGAGGTAGCTGCTGTGTTTTCTTCCTACCAATTTGAGAGAGCTGAGACACATCAGCAAATGGCTAAGCACCAGTTCCGATGAAAGAAAGTGAGCAGGACTGGACAGTGGCAGTACAGACTAATGTTGTAGAACCACAGCCTGGAAAAGAACAATTAACACCTTTGCCCGAGTTCATACATGAAGTAAAAGACAAAGCTGGAAACATCATTTACATGCAAGTTTTCCTCCCCTGCTCCAGTTACAAGATGTTCTTTCCATATGGGAGAAAGAATGACACATCTGCAAGCATCCTTCTGTATTTTTTTTTTTTTTTTGTGCACACACGCATTTTCATACTTTTTTAAGACTGAAAATAAAGCAGTTAAGACTTTAAGCCTTCCCGATCGGTAGCATTCTCATCTGTAAGTCTATTCTACCAGTGGTTTGGGATTTTTTTTAATTTTCACTTTTAAATACTGAATAACAGAATTGAAATAACTGTACATTAACGAGATACTACTTTTGCCCAGTAACATTAAGGACTGGGACAGTATGATTATATATTAAAGGCACAACATAGTTAGTTCCATATATCATTCATAAAAAAACAACAAAGAACTATACATAAAACTTAATATTAAGATCCTGCTGGTGAACCAACTTCATTTGTACATTAGTGGTATTGTTCTAGTTTTCCAAAAAATCCCAGCAACATTACCAAAAGCTCTTCACTTGAAAAACAATAACAACAAAAAAACATTAGCTATGAAAAAATTAAGTAAACCTCCCAGCATTTCTTGAAACCTTAAATTTCTGTTATTGCTATTGCACATAAGGATTACAGTTGTCAGCTCCAACCCTTGCATCACCAACATAAGCTTGAGACTATGTACGCAAATATTTTTATTTGAAAGATGTGGAATAGTGCAGCTGAATTGTCAATTCCTCAAGTTTAAGAACCTTAGAAGCCTGAGCATTGCCAAAATTAGGGTAAGTTCATCAACAATGAGAAGCAGAGAAAACTCAAACAGAAAGAGTAAAACTTCACTACATGAAGAACCATATTCATGACATTTTGGTTAAATCTGCAAGCTCCGCTTCTCGGTAAATTATTATCCTACAAAGCATTTTCATTAAGTTTAGTTTCAGTTTATTCTACATTCCTTTTGGAAATGAGATGAAACTGTCACAAGTTCCAGAGATGGAATCTCAAAAGGCCTCTTAACTCCTCCTACTTTTTAACCTGAAAGTTGAAGTGTGTAATTGCTACCATGAAAACCAGAGGTGGGGAAGTATGCATTATTTGAGTATGGAAGTTTCATGACACTAACAATTAGACATCTTACAATGAAATCTCATTAGAGCAGACAAAAAGTCTAGTCAGATTAGGTAACATTCACAGTATGACTGGATGTTCAAGAATAGATTAAATTCAGTTCTTCTTATGTTGACAACTATATACCACAACCTACTTAAGGCCTAACTTTCTACGTTTCTCAGAGCACGTATTTCATCATTTGGCTTGTGTTTATGGTTTGGTTCCAAACATTCTACATGAGTTTGCACCAAGCTGTAGGCTTAACTAAAATTTTCTTTCCTTCTCCACCTCACAAAGGTAATGGGGCAGATCCAACATGCAAACCACACGCAGTCCTTCACACGCGGCTGTAACCTACTGAACATTATCTATCTGAAAATCCGGCCAACCGATCCCCTCACGACACCACACTCGGTTGTCAGAAGTTATCACCCGGACAGCCCGCAGCCATCAGCGCTCAGCCAGCGCTAAAGCTGTCCCGCGCACCCCAAGCCCCCCCACCTCACAGAGGTAACTTCCCGGCCGGGCTGCCGGCGGAGACAGAAAGCAAAAGGGGACGGATCGCGGTGCGGACGCAGGCCCTGCCCACACCGGCGGCGCCAGGCGGCTGCTAACTGGCTCGCCCCTCCCTCAGCCCATCACCTGCCCCCGGTTAAAGG
>VXAA01002799.1:842546-859656 GCA_013399115.1 Anseranas semipalmata | reverse complement strand
GTCCCCTCTCGGCTGCGCGGGACCGGGTGCGAAGCGAGCCCCGTGGAAAAGAGCAGCCCTCGGGGCCTGGCCGAGCACCCGCACAGCTCCGGTCCCTGCTGGAAACGGGGACTTGGGCGGTTCGGCCACCTTCAAGCCGTGCACAGCTCCCTGTCCACAAACCCGTGCTGAGAACAAGGACTGCTGCTAGCTCTACCTGGCGTGACAGTGCCCATTGTGTGCCTGTGGCATGGGGAGCTGTGCTCTGGGGAGCAGCTGGCCCGAGCAGGCACCAAACAGTTGCTGCGTTGTGGGAACAGTCACGTCAGCGGTGCAGAGTTCGCACAACGAATAAAGAAGACCTCTGTCAGGCTCCTCGGCAAGCTGGCGCACGTGGTGAACCACGCTACGAAAACAACGCGAGTGGCAGAATGGAGAAGTCAGAGGAAAATGACACATGGCTTAAACAGCCCCACAAAGTGTCAGTAACTAACGCACCTGGATGGTGGTTCTATGAATACAGCAACTCGATCTGAAATTTTTTACTTTTTCAATAGTTTGCTTGCTCAGAGCAGGCAAATCCACGACACTTCTCAAAACCTGAACTGTACTGAATCTGGTACAAAACTGAAACATGAGCAATGCAAGCTTAAACATTTTAAGATTTTCAGTGGGAGCTCTCTTAACTCTCCATCCTCCAACTGATGGGTCAAAGCCAGCCTTGCAACTTTTAGACCTATTTGGACCTGACAAGGTCATAATTTGAACCTCAGACAAAACACTCAGCGTCATCTTAAAAGATCTAGAATTAACCTTTTGATAAAGCACTAAGCATCTGCTGAGGATAGGACAAGACAGCAATGTACAGCAGGGGAATTTTGCCCAGAGACTGAGGACATTGAACGCTGTAACAAAAGAGACCAAAGCCCTGGCCATGCAGAAAACATCTTGCCAAGCCTTAAAAACACAACAAATGAAACTGCATTCACTCATGGCAAAAGGCACAAGCCAAAACAACACTCAGTGCTATTCCAACACCTGTCAAGGAAACAACTTTGCAAGCATTTGGAGACAGCCTGAACAAAGAGGATTTGTCCAAGAGACCAGACAAACGGTGCCATTAATTCAGAGGATCTTCACAGGCAGTGACTAATACTTCCAAAGAGAATGGACTGCCAGCATGAGAAAATACATTCTTAATTGGTCCTAGGCTGCATGCGAATACATAAGCCAGTGCACTGCTGCAGAGAGTGAGCAAAACCAAACCAGCCACAACAGCTAGAGGCAAATGGGCAAGTGTCGTATGTCCGCTAAGAACTGGTGATTGTGCTCTGCAGTGGCAGAACAAACTGGCAGTCTGGATAGACAAATGTTATGGTAAACCAACAGCTCCTTACATCCCAGAAGGGATGACTGTAAGACATCAGCTTTTTTCTCAGAGAAGGGCTCAGGTACAACAAGCTGAGCTCTGGTCAGTACACAGCCCACACAAGTAGGCCTGGCACCCATAGGTTTACCTGACGTTACAGGGCACCTTGGAGACCTGCTGAACTCAGCGAACTAGTTTCACTAAAATTTCCGTTGCTCGGGGATATGCAGTACGAGTAACACCCTCTTCTGTTATCCCACCGTGCATTATTAAAAACCTGAGGGGTATTACTATTTATACTAAATAGCATACAAAGTATGCCTAAATTGTAAGTTTCACCTTGTCTCACGGTGTAATACTACAAAGTGGAAAATACTCCAGCTGAAACAGAAACCTGATACCAAACAGATGACAAAGCAGCAATGTGAACTCTTGCACACTGGCAACACATATAAGCCAATCACTGTCTGGTTTGTGCAATTATTAGTCTCATATGTTAGTTATACATTGGTTGTATAGTGCGCAACTCTTGTCAACCACTAAAATACAAACGTATAAATGTACTTGAGAAAAAAATAGAAAAAGATGGAAATGATTTTTAAAAACTAATAAAAATGAAGACTTCTTAACATTTCTAATGTTTCTCTCATACATCACGGTTTCAGTAGTAAAAGTACAACTGATATGTTTTCCACAGCAGAACTGCAAATTGATTCACAGCTTACTGACTTTTATGACAGGTAGGACAGCTTGCACTTTTCTAATGATGCTCAGATGCCTCCCACTTATTGTAATACACTTTCCAGAAATGCAAACTGACATACATCAGTCGTGCTGGTCAGTCGCAGTGGAATACTACAAAGTACAGAGAGGTGTTATATTGACAACAACTACATTACAAAAAGAACTCCACCATTAATATCTAGACAGGAGTGAGTATAATGGTGACTTGGAAATACGGTCTCCAGCACTACAATGCAATATTTTTCCTTTGATTGTGATTTGTTTGGGCAATAGCAGAGAGACCTATTTGGGGAATGAGAGGTCATAACTGCTGCAACCACACTAATGATACAAAATGCTTGAGAATACGTAATTTTAGACACTTCAATACATCTGTTGGAGAGGACTCAATTTTTCTTTATAAGAAAGTGATGATAAAGACCGTACAGGGAAAGATACCATCTAGAAAGGATATTTGCTCCAAAATTATTTCTCATATTTTGTGGAATATTCCATATTTTTGAAAATAATAATAATAGTAATGATAAACATGCATTCCCCCACCCCCCTTCCTGCACTGCTAGGAATTTTCTCTGCTATCACCTACATCATCTGGAATTGTTTGAACTGCTCTGGAAAGCTGTGCACCTACACCACCTATGGACTTGCCTTGAAGAGGAAGAGAACCGATTTGGATAGCCACCACCCAGTGGCAGCTAGAAGCTATTGCATTAGTATGACAATTGCACCTGGGTAACTGTTTTCCACTGTCGTGTACAAATAGCTGGATAGTTATTTACTGTCTTCTTAATACTTTAATTTTTTCTTTTTTTGCGTTTTTAAATTTTATTGTCTGTGTATCATAAACCCTTAATAGAAATTTTAAGGGAAACAAAACGTTCTAGCATGTAACTTTTCAGTGAAGATGTGTGGAGATTCATGTTAATTCAGGATACATTTTAATAGCTTGTCTATATTGTTCAGCAGAGTCTTATATTGCCCTCAATAAGGCTGGTAAATACTATAAAATTATTCATAAGCATTTCTCATTTTTGGCTTCTTCCATCCCTACTCCTTTCTTCACCATTCAGAAGCTCTTCCCATGCTCCTCCTCCTAATTTTTTTTTCCTTTTGTTGTTCCACAAGATTAAAATGCCATCTCTGTGGGCCTTAGAACTCTCTCCATCATTAAGGTAACATCAACATAAATAACAAACATAGTTAACAAAGCTACATCAAAGTAATACCCTACTCCATTCTCAGGTTCTTCTAATGGAAAACAACTGACAAGATTCCAATATTGACCACTTATTCAGGTCAACCAAAAGCTATATTCTTGATTTATAATTCCACATGAAGTGGTGTTATGGGTATGTAAGGTGGATGGGATGGATGGAAATAGAAGAGGATTGACTAATTTTGCAAGGTATGCAATTTGGGAGATTCAGGAAAATGGCTTTGTTAAAAACATGCAATGCATCCTTACTCTGCAAAGCCTTTATGTATGTGTTTAATGTTAACCGTATGTGTGAGTCTCACAGGAGAGTCCTTCTCCCTCTCTCTCTATTTCTGCTTTCAGTTCTTGTCCCCAGTCTACACTGGACCCAAGCAAAGGCATGGAGATCATGTGCCGTTCAGACCTGGAGCTGCAGACTGATGTATACTCAGTCACTTGGGGACGGTGCACGTGCAACGAGGCAGCATGTAGGAGTTCTCATGGACTAAATGATGGTTTATGCAGATGAAAATGTTAACATATTCAAGCTACGAATTTTAGCAATGCAAGACTGAGTATATGAGAGCTGAAATTTTTCAGAGGATTAAAGCTTGGCCACATTTGGGTTAACAGTAGGACAGCAAAAAGCCATTTCTGTGACAGCAAGGCATCGATCCATGTACTCTACAGAATAAATGTTCCAGCATTTGCTAATGAGACAGCTGTAAGAATCTTCTCCATGAAGACAAAATAATCTTTTCTTCTACAACTACCTTTTTGGCTATAACTGAAAAAAGAATAGCTGAAACTTAAAATTAGCACAAGAGAAATCTCTGACATGGAAATTTGGCTGAATGGCATTCACTCATAAGAAGTTGTAAATTAAAGATTTATATTGGGATGTGCCAGAGAATGTTCATCATAAATATATGATGTGCATATGTGTGTGTCTGTACACATACACACAATACACACTTATACACATACTTATTACAGTGCTACTACATCACTGAAGATTTCATAAACAGAAATATCCCCAAATAATTACATGTATTGGTAGGAAAATTGTAAGAAAACAGCTGGACATTTCAGGGATGTTAAAATTGTGGCAAAAATGTTCAAAGTAGCTGAATATTGTGTGAAGTTGAATGGGTAGTTGCTATTTACAAATATGGTGATTACTTGCTGCTACCATGGAAACTTGGGATGGAAAATAAAAAGCCAGTTTAGCTTCATCTTGAAACAACCCTGACTGTGGGGAAAGCAAAAGCTGACATTCCTCTAGTAGCAGAATAATTGCCTCACCTAAAGAATGAACAGTTTGCTTTACTGTATTGTTAGATACTATGCAAAGTTTCAAAAATCCAACCAAATGAAGATGAAGATAGGATAATAGATGCATATGTTGTTAAGAATCATAGCACAGTACAATTTATTATTTTTCCTATGCTATTTACTGAAATGGTAACTATTAAACATTTTCTCTTCTAAGTTTGCTTCAAGTTATTTTGTGTCACTTCTAAGCAGATGTCCTGGTAATTCTCCCCAGGTACATTTTTTTTCATGTATTTCTGCTTTGACAATAGAATGAGTGAAGCAAGCTCTAAGGATGTGACTCATTTCCATCAAAACAAGCTTCCTGAGAACCACAAAAGAGGCAGGGAGATGACCACTGGCCCTGGAAATTTTTAGGCCAATTTTAAATGTGAATCAGTTGGTAGCATAAAACAGATAAGTTTTTCCTAAATAAAAGATGCATCCAGGGACATTGTAGCAAGCACTAAGGCTGAAAATCAGAAGACTACACAGATGGTACCATCTGTCTGTCTTCTGGGAACCGTTCTGGTGCTGAAAAAACCCTTCTGAGGCAGATGCTCACAGCCACAGAAGTATCTGTTAGCAGACACACGTGCTATACCTGTCAATGTCATGTTGCATCCCCAGTGTTTGCCAGGTATCTCTACACTAATGGACTGCCACATTCCAAGCTCAAGGGCTGGATGATCAATGAGTGAAAGGTCTTGCCACCATAGGCTGTAAGTTCCACTGAAGATGCAATTAAAATCCTGATTCTAGCCAGACTTTGAATGCAGTAAAAATTGCACCTCTTTGACCTCTAACTCAGTCCCCATCTCTGGGGCTGGAAGCTGACCACCAGCTTCACTTGTCCCACCAACTCCTGCATTCACAGCAGGGAAGCAGGCCAAGAGCTGCTGGCATGTGGTTGTACACTGAATCTTTAGGATGAGTGTTTAAATTTCTTTGATATTACTCTGTCTTCTTTTATACAATAAGCTTGTTCTTTTTTATATACACCAGCTCACAAGCCAGTAGTTCATTTTATATAGACGCACATAGTCCAATTTACATCAGCTGCAATTCCCACCTATTTAATTGGAAAGAAGTGTTGTTACTGCTATATGGAAAGAAATACCATTTGCAAAAATCCTGAACTTGGTATTTTTCTTCTTTTGGGGCACAAACTCTTTTTGAAAAGCTGTACTATTCGACAGCTGAATGCCATTCAGCTTTGTCACTTTTAACATAATTTCTAAAGTAGTTCAAAATTATTAAAATTAACAACACTGAGACACTGCATTGAGACACTTTCAAATGGTAATGATTCTACACTTCTGCTCTGATAGATACCTGTCTCACTAAAATCCACATCTGAAGCACTTTAAAGCAGAAACATCCACTAAGATTAATAAACTCAGCTTGACAGTTCCTAGCCCAAGTGCTTATAATGGCAGAGACAAAAGGCTTCAATAGTTATTGCAGAAAAGTAAGTGATAATTATCTGACAGGCATTTCCATGACATTTTAAATAAAATGTGCGCATCCAGTGCTCTCTGCACCTCCTCTATGGCAATGCTCACCAGTGATTTCTGTTTGCCTATCAATATATTCTGCTTGGAAAGTTCAAGTAATCCAGCCAAGTGCTGACACTTACATGATAATAAGAACCTACAGAGAATTGGTTTCTTCAAGAACTACTGTCAGAACTTTACTACAATTAGGAGAACTCTATAGTCACTAAAAATGATTAAAATTGTTCTTCCTTGTGTTCACGCTCTGTCAAGCCTATACCTAAAACTTTCTAGTCCCCTCTGCTGCCAGGCCTCCTGCCATACAGCTTGTCTATGACAAACCCTGCTTATAACAATCCTTTGCTCCTGTATCACCAATCCCAACAGCAAGAGTCAATTATTTAATTGTTAATTAGCCATGAGCCACAAGGCTTACCTCAGCTGCAAAGATGTGAGTAAGTACAGGGAAATGGAGTCTAGCTACGTCTACTTTGGACAGCATTGAATACATTTCACTTTTCAATGCAAAGCCTGACCTACCAAATCAGTGGCCTCCCCCTCATTTTCAATTCCCATTCTCATGCTATCTGATCTAGATACAACTTTTATCAGGTAAACATATTGCTCCCACCTTCTTCATTGCTTTTCTCTTACTGTTGAGTCATATCCGGGGAAGTACTATATAGTGAAACTCCATTCAATAGGGCTATTTTACATTATCCTGATGCTGCAAATTGACAAATCCTATTGTGGCTACCTCCCTCATTAAACAAGCATTTGTTTGGGTGCAGAAAACATTTTTATGATGAAGTTAGGCTACATTTAAAGAAATCCCTCATGTTTCATAGCCCTCCACCATGGGAAAATACATTTCTCAGTTGATGCCTTCATTTACAATATGCTATTCTGCTTTGTGGCTCTGTTTAGTGGAGAAGCAGAGTGACACTTCACTGAGACTGATCCACAAGACATTACTGAAATAAAAATTCTGTATTGCTTATCTTGATATAAGCAGTGTTTTTGACTGTGTTCTTTCATACTCGATATTAAGCCACCACATAAAATCAAGAATATTTCAAATCTTCACGGTCTCCTGGATTTTACATTTCAGTTTCTGAATTAGCTAGCAGAGATGTTAAAAATCTCAAGCAGAAGCTCTTCCTACAGCTATGGATCTATGGAGTGCCTAGAATACAATTCATTCTACCAAGTAAAATATGTTGTATTTTCAAGATAAGAACTACTGCTAAGAATTACTGCTTTTCCAGAGGCTTCGTGTGAATAACTAATGTGTCAAGTCTGCAACTAGCAACAAGAATGCTTGTTTATCAACCAAAAGTTTTAATGCTTTTCTAAAACCCCGGAGTATGTAATGCTGTTATCATTCTCCCCACCCCCTTCAACCCCCTTGGGTTATTTACACACTGCTGTTTTTTGCCAGCTACTTCTGCAAAATGATGTAATTCCTTCACGCTTTTTTGCAAATGCTGGGTGCTCTCAGAGCTTGCACAGCTGGATGCGCAGTGTGTTTATTAGGATGTTCTTTCTCTGAGGACCTTGACTCTTAATTCTTCATGTCTTTTTGATGCTACTTTCTTTTTCTGAAGTATCTGGATTTTATAAACTGGTCTTGGGATGAAGGTAGTACCTTACTTCCATAAACTGAATTCTGTAAATAGTGAGTGGTCAACCCCAACTGTCTCTGATAAAATTTTAGTTTTTAGCACAAGTAGTTTAAAGGTTGATCTCTTACCAAGAGGTCAGGTTTCTAAAATTAAAAGGTTGGATGCTGAACTTCAGATGAACCTATTTCATTTTCTTTACTACTGCCAGTTTAAGAGGGTATCATTTAGTCACAAAAGAATGTTACAAATATCAACTTCATCATACAACAGTGAGACTTAAATTTCTTTGATAAGCAGAAACATAATGCAAATAAAGACAATTCTATAGCACCACATATTGATGGAAGTGTAGTGTAATCATTAAACTTCTCTAAATTTACTAAGAAATGGAAGGCAATAAAGTAAAATGAAACTAAGTCATGCACAGGAATGCGGACAATTCACCAGCTTTCTGTACTGCTTTGCCTTTCAGAGTCTTGCATTTGGGCATAGGGACAATGCTTGTCATTGAAGCTGGTAACCCAAACCTTAGAGGAAAAATAGGACATAGCTATGAAACATCTTTGATAAATTTCAATCCTGTTTGAAAAGAAAAGAAATAAAAGGAATAAACTAATAATTCTGAGTATCATCAACTCACTGCACTTTCTGAAAGTATCCAGAAAATGCCATATACACCCTAGGTAAACAACCTCTTGATACATGACCGTGTAGTGCAAGTCTGATCAGGTGCATGGAATTCCCCCTGCACTTCCTTCCCAATTCAGTTGACCGATCTCAGCATCACCCATTTTTTCTCTGCCAATGCAGAAACTTACAGTAGCAAAGATTAAGAGTGAAACAAAACAAAACCCTCAAAAGTGAGGGCCTCATGATGGATACAGTGGTTGCAGCCATGCTGTTCTTGGTTCATGCTTCAATCCAGCTCCTGTTCCTGGAGCCACATGACCGCAGCCAGCTGCACCCGCACTGCTGTGCCCACATCTGCATGCCCCGAGAGCCAGCTGGTTCCCACCAGACTGCAGCCAGCCTACAACCTGACACAGACACCAAGGCTTGTAGGACAGAGGGTGAATGTTACAGACGCAGCTGCTGTGTACCTTGCTGAGCAGCAGCCTAGATGAAGTAGAGCCTAAAGTGGGTGCAGGTCTTAAAGTGAACTGAAGTATGGAAACAAAATAATCAGCTATCCACCTAAACAATTACTTCCAAATATGTCCATAGCAAATAAGGACAAGTAACTGATAAGTGCATATTGGTAGACACTCTCTGACGGTTGTATTTCCACAAGTTTTCTATTTAGATAGGTGGTGTCAGGCACTTTTGAAGTATTACTGGCTTGTACCAACTGTATCTCACCAAAATCACAGCTCTGAGAGTGAGAACCCATCTCTGTGCAAGTGAGTCAAGATGGGCTTTGTTATACTGGATCTGTTCTTCCTGTGAAACTGAGTTTTTAAAGAAATCAGTAATGTATTCTGAGCTTCAACAACCATTGTCCATATACATGCTTTCATAGCACTTATGAATGTGAAAAGAGTGCTGGAAGATGTAAATCGAAAGAGTGTTCTCCTCAGCTGTCCCCAACCCCTTGAAAGCTCTGTTTATTCCCTGGTAAACTGAGTGCACTCAGTGCATCACTGACATGAAAATAATTAGGCCACTGTCTCCATCCCTTCAGTGTGTACCTTGCTCCTTGCCAGCTGAACTGGCAGAGATGATTCCAGCAGTGATGATTTTTTTCTTCAGCTTCATGTTATAAACAGTGACACTGGGAACCAGATACCCTGTTCTTCCCTTGCTGGCAGTCTTTTGACACAAGTACAAAATGGGGCTCCTATTTCAACTTGGCATCGTTTTTGCCTCCATTTTGTGTGAAGCAAAGGGTTCAATGGAAGGTTTGATTAGGGCAAGTTCACTGAGGTAAACTGGAAAAAATCCACTTGCAAAACGTGATGCCCATGTTTCTGCTATGTTTGTATTAGATGTGGAAAGGATGAGTTTTATTCCCACATGTGTTCCATGAGTGAAGTATAAAAGAAAACTGACAAGTTCCTAAGAAAATTGTTGGGGATGCTTGTTACTGTCTCATAAGGAAAGGGCATTGCTGTAGATCACCTAACTTACAGCTCTTTCTGTCATCATCTGCTCCTGAATTCAAAGCACAGAGGCTGGGGGTGAGAGCACTAATGGCATACAGAGGTTCAGTGGACAAAAACAAAAAGGAAGCATGCAAGTCAATTAGCAACAAAACTTGGCAATGATAGCAGCCTGCCTTCAAAGACACAAGTTTCCAGGAATGATTATTATGGTGCACAAGAGCTAGGGAGTTCAACTCAGCAAAACAAAGTGTGCTAGACTCAGAAAGAGAACTTGCTGTCACCTGCCTATATGCATTTTAAGGGTAATATAAATATTAATCCCTTCCAGCATTTTTTAAACGTACATATGCTTTTTAATCAGACCAGCATTATTTATGTATGGGGCGGAGCTCGGTGCTATTGCAGGGCAGTACAAAATTAATGCGAGTACTATGTGTCGTTCTAAGCCCTTCTGTCTCCCCCAAGGAAACAGCTAACAGAGCTGTAGGCAAGCTTTGGAGAAATGACTACTTTGCTGTGTAATCACCTGAGGTGAGCTACAGTGACAGTTACAGGCACTATTTAGACAAGCTGAAGCCAATGTTTTCTTTGAGTCAAAGTGAATGAGCAAATCCCCCCTCTTCTCAAGCAAGAAGTCATCTTGGACAGTTTCAAAACACTTCAAGATACAGCAGGAAACCTAGATACAGACTTTTTCCACTTAGTTGCAGGCCTCTTACATACCTGAATTAGGAGCAAGATCACTCTAGGGTTACTGCTTATTCAATTGAGAGACAACAGCACCCTCAGAGAGTGAGGTATTAACATAGGGGAAAAACCTTCAGTGCTTGAAATAAAGATCTTTACAATTTTCATTCTGCTGGTGTTTTATAACAACCTGCAAACATTTCCTGACCTGACACAGTAAGGAAACAAAAAGAGACAAAAATTTTGCTCTGACTCAAGTTCAATATGATTATCTTGGCAAAGTTCAGGCTACCAGACCCTGTAGCACTGTTGTGTTATCATGTTAGCAGCGAGGGAGAAAAGGGATGTTTCTTAGCTAAACCTAGGCATACACTTCCATCTTTTGCAGCCATTCTACAAGAGGGAAACCTAGGTGCAGGCTGGCAGGAAACTACTCGGCACGCCAGCCAAGTTCATGTCTGAACCATTTCAGCCCAATATGCCAACTAGAGAGTTTTGCTTAGATGGAGTAGATTTTCCTGCGCATTTTCTGAGGTGCCTACCTCCTTCTATCTCTACAAGTTGGATGCTGATGCTAGGTGCTGCATTTTCTGTTCTTCTTGCAGCCTACAGGCCTAAAATGTTTCTGCTTCAATGTCTGTGTCTGATGTTCAACTCAATCATACTGCAAATGGGCCTCTATGGCCCTCTTCTAACTCACAGTATTGTAAAAGAGGAGGAAATTTTGACACAGCAGTTTCACTGGAATAAAACTGGGTAAGTTAAAATAGAATTTGGTGTTGTGAGAAAAAACATCAGGAGGTGCAGAACAGTAAATGCCTAATAAAAAAACAGGCCCACAGGTTGTAGAATGGAGGTTTGAAAAGAAGGATAATTGATACAAAAAGAAGGAGAATTAATACAAAGCAGTAGATGAAGAGTGGCATTTCTGAGGCACACTTCCGTGCTGGCCTTCCCCTTGTTCTGGTGAGAGATAATTTGCTACCGGCTTGCCTTAGCAATAGCAAATGGCACTACCCTGTGTGGCTGCCCTAGTGCCGCAAGTCGGTCAGATCTCAGTGGGAGTGTACTTGGCAGAAATGTTTCTTAGCAGAGAATTCAGAGTACCTGGTTTTGGCTGTGTATAATGTGCTGGCCTTTCAGGGCTGCTTTGGGAAAGTAGCTGTCAGATTTTCTGCTTTTACTTGGAGAAAACAAGAATACCTCAGGACTATATAGCAAAACTCAGCTGTAGAAATAAAGCACTGTCAGTCAAGAAGCTCTACCCTTGGCCAGAGCTCCTGTTGCTTAATCAGAAGGCATGCAGAGGCTTCTGGGAGATGCAGATATTGGAATTTGTTGCTATAAAAAGCAGAAGTCAAACACAAACACTTCCTACACATTTCAGTGTAGCTGGTACACACCATGATAACTCCCAAGAAACAACCAATCATCAATCTGCACTTTGTGACAAGGTGCTTTAATCTCTGACTCCTAGAAAAGAAGGGAAAAAAATATGGGACCTAATCCAAAACCTTCTGAAGACATGATGATTTCCACTGACTCCAGTGTTGAGCAGCCTGGGTTTAAGAGGGCAGGTTCAACATGCATTTGAAAACAACACAGAGCAAGGTCTTCAGAGCAAAATGGGGAAACTGACTTTTAACTTCCTAGTTCCGATGAGCTTCAAGAATAAAGTTAGGCGAAACAGATGCCCCCTCACCAACAGTTCTTCCAAAGTTGACTCTCACCCCACATCCTAATCTTCACTAACAAACAACATGTAAATGAAGCTTCTGCATGTAGGTTTAAATGTAATGACAAACTAGATATAGATCAGGAGCTCCTATGGTAGTGGCCACTGGGCTAAAGCAGTCTGACAAGGGAACTTAAACATATGTTGACTTGGCACCAGGAGGTGCAGATCAATTTCTCCACATTGGCACAGATTTTCTAAGTGAATATGTTTGAGACTTACTTTCCCTGTGCTTTAGTCCCGTCTATGAAAAGGGAATGTAATTACTGTTTCGGTCTTTCCCTCTTCCCTTGCCATGTCTTCCTGTAGACTGTGAGCTTCAGTGTAAATCCTCTCCTTTAGAGCTATCTTTAAATGCTAACGGAATAGTACAGCCAATGTCAAGCAAAGGTGAGAGCCAGAGCCCAGATAATTCAGAGGAAACACTCCCACTGACACTTGCTGCCTGTCAGGCCCAAACGCAGTTATTAGTGGAAAACAGAGATCTGTTGTACAAGTTGTTTTCTCCCTTCCTCTTTGGAATAGCTGTGATGAGACAGGGGCTTTTCTGCAAGTTGCAAAGGCCCCAGCCCATCCCTGATAATCCTGTGCTTTTCAAAACTGCCTACAAATAAAAGTGAAATCCAAACCTCTGTAACTGCCAAACAGGCAGTTCACTAACAGTGAAACGGCTTTCTAGTGGCGTGACCTGCAGGGATGTCTGATAAGCATGTGGTCTTTCTCCTGCCAGTTTGTTTTTGATCAAATCCAAACAATGGAAGCTGACAATGAAATTCCAGAGTCTCACCCAGAAAGTTCCTCAGCTTTTGGCCAGCCTTTTTGTTTGTCTGCTGATCTCAGTGTACTCTGCAATCTGCTGCCTGGAGGGCTACACTGGCCTCACACCATGAAGCTGCAGACAACATCTTATTTGCATACAAATCTCCATACTGTTTCCTCTAGACTAAGTTCCTGAGGAGATCATTTTGCTGGGGAAGCATACTGAGGTTCCTGGAGCGTGCCACAAACCACAAGCCACAGAGAGGCAAGTGAGGGGAAGCCTGGTTTCAGTTATAGGTCAAGAAGGAGCATCCCCTGCCTCTGCCACAGCCTTCTCATGCAGTTGAGCAAGCCTCTCAGTCTCGCTGTCAGCACACTAGAGTATGCAGTTAGGCATTGTCCTGCTTAAAAGCAAGTCCCATTTTCAAAAGCAAATTAGGCTTTTCTCAACTCCGAAACCTTAGCCCCACAGATTTCCTAAGACACAGGCGTGTCTTGAATTCAAGTTCTTGAATTGCTCTGAAAATGCAAATCTGTTCTGTCAATGCAGCGGATTGTTGCTCACATCACCATCAGCAAAATCCAGCTCTCAAGGGTAACGAGAACGGGGAAGACAAGTGGCAGAAGCCCTTCCTGCATGTCTGCAATCACAATATGCCTCCATGATCCCTGGGAGCTTGGCTGCTGGCATGTCCTACAGTCTGCACTGCTGCACTCTTATTACTAGCCACATTAAGCTGGAACGGAAAGCTTGCACAGTCTGCAAGCATACTTTGTCTTCCAGATACGTTCTACAGATACGCTATGTTTTGCAATTACATGTTATGTTTTGCTGTATGGATATGCCACGTTTCACACACTTGAGTGGAACAAAACCCAAAGAGACATAAAAATCTGGGCCCTTCACTTCAGGTCCCCACATGTAAGACGATACTCCTGTTAGGAGACCTGTCTGGCCTGTAGTTCTCCAGAGGGAAGGCTGTCCTGCACTGCCTGCATACTGCAGCCCTGCTTGGGACCTCCATACGACATCACGAGAACCCCCTTCAGTTGCTAAGTAGACACTCTTCTCACGTGACAATGTGACAAAAGCTGATTGCACAGATTCATTTTTGCAGGTAAAATGGTCGTGTGCCAAGGAATTTTAATCCTGGGTGCAAGGCCACTTACCCGTGGGAAGGGCAGAAGCTAAGAGAAGCTTTCCACTGGAGAGAAGTTAGTGTGTTGAGTGGGTCTGCATAGAGATTTTTCTCCAAGTCTATGGTTTATGTTTCTGTTTGGGACTATTATATTCACAGCTGAGACAACACAACCTTCTGGAAAACTAGAAGTATGTCCTTTTCCATCTTCCTCTCATCAGGGAAACCTTACATGCTATTTACAAATTATTGCAGACTTGGTCAGTTTTACAAACACTTAATCAAGCTTTCTTTCTGTTTGGACCTATCTTCTGCTCTGCTCTTCTCACCTAATGCCTACCTCCTTTCAAATTGCCCACAAACTTCCTATTTAAGCTTTGGAAAATTAATACGAACAATAATAACCATATAATGAATTTGGAGTCCTAGTTCTTTTAATTCCGTATTCAGGTGTTCTTTAGCAGCAGATCCCCTGATCTTTCCGCTGCAAATAGGATTGTTTGGTCAGTTTCTTAATATTTTATTTGCTTTTAATATCTTTCATTTCATTAACTTGCAAGCAAAGCTGGTTCTTAATATGATTTTTTTTTTAGCCTGGTTGAGCACTTTATTAGTTGTAGTAGCATTAACAGCATTAATTATAGCACTTAATAATGATGACATGTATTTTATTTAAAATAATTTGTTCAATGTTAATAAAAATGTGCGTTCTGGATGGTTTAGAGTCAAAATATATTTTATGAACAGAGGTAGGAAATCTGAAATTTAAATTTCAGCAGCATATAAAGAATCTATGAAGACCCTCAAATAACTGCGGAGATTTAAACAACTATGTTGGTGGCACTCAAAATTTAACATGTATTGGAGAGATGAACTCAGCCACATTACGCCAAAGAATTAGAGGTCACCATATAGCTCAATTTTTACAGCTACATTTTTCCAAATAGTAATTTCTTAGGCATTTAGCAATTTATTTTTCCAATTGCATTTTAACTGGTATGTTGTAACCACAACTGGCAAGTTGAACTTCAGCCTTAGTTTCTTTTACTCAGGACAAGAACTGGATTAAGAAAAAAGGGCTTTGGTAACTCTGAAACTTTGATTATTATGAATAGGCTTAACATTTCAACAAATGCTTTTAATTCCATGCCTCACTGTCAGACACACCTTTTTGTCCAATTTGTAAACAATCCACATTTGTAATAGCATTCAGATAAATATTCTCGTTCTTTTGCTCAAGGTACAAAGACTCAGGCCCTCAGCTCTGCAGAACAGCTAGTTAGAAATTTCCTGATGAAAGTTTCATCTGCAAATGCAGAACCGAAAACATTTAATTCAAAACATTTCAGGTTTTAATGGGATCATAAGCCTAACATATATATGCATGGGTTTCCAACATATGCTAAAGTTTCTGGCAGACTGAAGATCTGGTGTTTCCTGGATCTGTGTTCACAGCCCTAATTGGGCTTCCAAGGTCAACACAGCACAGGACATGGTTCCAAACAGCTACTGAACAAACTCTTAATGTTCTTCTGTGTCTCTGGAAGTGATTTGTTCAGGAACCACCATGATAGTCTCTCAATAAATTTAAAAATGGTTTTAAAACTAATCTGACAACCACAGTTTTATATAAACCTGGACAGCCAACACTGAACACATACCAAAAAGGCAGCTGTCCCATAATGACTTCTCACCAATGACAGGATCTGCTGAGGCTCCCAAATGCTCAAGAGGAATATTTTTCTTCCCAAGATTGTCTTCCTTCTACCTCTAACCCAACATGTTCAAGTTCCTGAAAATACTTCCTCAGCAACAAAAAGCAAATGGCTTTAGCCTCAGAGAAAAGACTCCAACATTAACAGGACTGACTTTGTGGCAGAATTTACTCCACACAAATCTTATTTACTCGTTGGTTCTGAAACCCGCAGATCTATTCGTAGATAGAAGATCTCTCTTTATCCCTCCTGTTCAGCCTTTCTATGTAATTTCTAGTTAGAATTGCTGTTGTGTTCCAGAAGAGAGAATAGATGGGAGGAAGGAACTCTACCAGCTTGTTGACAGACCAAGTGAAATTGTATCTATGACAAACCTTATTTCTGTATCGTTCAGTCTTAAAAGAAAGTTTGGCTGAAGCCAACCTATTCATAATGCTTTTATTTTCTTTTCCTTCTCCTTTTACTTACTGCAATGATAGGAATCACATTCCCTCCTATCTTAGCAGGATGAGGCTGGGAAAAGTTCTAATAGGAAGTTCCATCATCCAGAAGAAATACTACACCTGGGTGAGAGGTTTTACATCATTTAAAAAATGTAATGATCTCAAATGCTTTGGGTTAGAAATGGAAATTCAAATTGAGAAAATAATTAGCTAGTGACGCAGTGCATTCTCCTTCAGTTCAGGTTTTGCAGTGCATGGGCAGCACTGACCCAAATACAGTTTAGAGCTGTCATGCAAGAATCACTGAGAGGAAGTATCTGGCCGTGTTTTACATAAGCTGCCACAGACTAGCTCGCCACTTCTGGCCTTGATTGCCTGTGTGATTGCTTGAAGAAAGTGACTCTGATTCTTTGTTGCAGTTCCATGGCAAGATATCAGAAATTGTCCCTTTCGTATTCATTATAAAGACAATGAGAAGGAAATGAAGTCTCAATGTCTCACTTCAGTGGGGCTGTGCCAGTAGTTGACCAGTGCAGAGCTGGACTTGGGAAGGAAACTAACCATAACCGGCTCACCGTCCCGCCCCGCAACTCCCGCATGGGGTGATGCCAACACCGAAATGCACGTTCCCCCAAGCGCCTTGGGGGCCCACGGAAAGCACGGCGCGGCCCGCAAGGCCCCGGCGGCGGGGGGTGGTGGTGTGTGGAACCCGGCCGTACGGCTGCCGGGGCCGGGGCGGCGCAGCGCGGCGGGCTGACGTCAGGACGGGGCTGGCGCTGCCCGCCGGCGGAGCGAGGCCGGCAGCGGG
>VXAA01002799.1:824785-842349 GCA_013399115.1 Anseranas semipalmata | reverse complement strand
GGGGCCTGCCTGGGGAGCTGTCCCCGCGGGGAGAGGGCAGAGCCGGGCACTCGGGTGCGCTCACGCGTGAACTGGTTTTGAACTGAGATCCACAGCTTTCGGTAGGGCTAGGCACTGGCTAAAACAAACACGACTTAGGAAAAAAGGCCTGCATGGAGCTAGTTGCAGAATCAGAAAGTTCCAAAAATAGAAAACTTGCTTAATTTTAAAGGGGGAAGGTAATAGGCTGACATCTGAACACTCTGCTCAGCCTGCGGCTTTGTATAGTTCTTTAGCTGATGTTTTGGGAATAAAGTAACAGCGAGGCAGGCATCTGTGGGCGCTGCTGGACGCCTGTGACTCGACTGCAGTTAGGTCTGTGTCCTGTGTCTTAAACCCCTTCTTTCTACATGGATTCAGGTCTACTGCTAGTTTGATGGCATTAATTAAAGTTGCTCTAGCAATTACAAGTTGCAGGAAGTGCTTGATTTGTTTTGAAGTTCACCTTTCCCATCAGCCACCTGGGTTTGGGAATAAGAAGGCAACTGAAATAAGCTGTTGGATATTCCACATAATATTCTGTGCACGGAAGGAAGACTGCTGTTCTAGGGAGCAGGAAGGAATAGTTCCACACCTTTTTTGTGTTTACTCTTATGTTCAGTTTAGGGTGTTACTGCTTTTAGATTTCAGTCACCAAGGAACTTCTGTTGAGGTTGGTGATACAAGAAATTGATTTATCAGTGTTTAAACCCCATTTTCTGTGTCGGTTGCACTGAGCTAGCTTAACAAGCAAATACTGTGTACTTGCAACTGATCTTGCCAGGCTGTCTTCTAGCTCTGGAAATATTCTTTTAAACGTAATGTGGGTTGAATGTGAATACTGTGTTGGACTTCAAGTGAGTGCTTGTGCTTAAAAAGGACCAGAGAAGAATATCTAATTGTTTTTGCACCTCCTACAAGTGCTGACAGATTGTTCTGTGTGATTCATTGCTCTCTATCCAGAGCAGAAGTTTTAAGCACTTAAATTTTGTGCTGGGTGAATGCAGTTCTTGCATCTGAGATTACATGCAAAGTGCTGTACAGCTGCTGAAGCCTCTTGCTGTTGTAGCCCTAGCTAGCCGTGAGACATTCTGTACTGTGAGACTTTGATTGCAAGGCATTCTGTAATCACAGGCAAAACTTAATTTGTCAAAAGAAAGGTTTTCTTCTTCATTTCTTCCCCTTTATGTGTCTAAGTTAAATCTACTTATGCTGTTGTGTAACAGAGTAGGTTTAAAGGCAGCACCAAACATTCAACAGCCTACTCTAGCACTTGCAACAAAACAGAAGTTCATGCAAGTTCTTTATCGGCTCTTACACTATTAGAAGACCTCTGGAAATATACAGAGATTTCACAGTGGGGGGCAAACTGGAAGACATGTAAGCACCAGTGGAGAGACCTATTCCTGTTAAAAGGAAGTACAAGCAGAGTATTTCCTTGTAAAAGAAAATCTAGGAGAAGAGGAACGTTTAATGGAGTAGTGGAAGAATGAGGCCCAGGCCCTTTGTCTATCACTCTTACTTTGGAAGAGTAAATTGGCCTCCATTTCTGAAACCCTCCCTCTGTAGCCCAGCGACAACAGGATGCTCGCACCTCAGAGCAGGACCTGGCTGGTGACCAGGATTAAAGCAGGATAGGAGTTTCACACTCCCTTTCATTGGGCTGTCAGCTAAATGTTTGTTTTCCCAGCAAGCTGATACAAAAGCCTTCTAAAGTTTATCTTGGAGTTTGAACTTTAGCTGCATGTGGTTCTCACTTGTCACACCCGAGCCTGTGCTGGATGTGGCATTCTTTCAATATGAAGTCCTGCTGGCTATAATCTTTAGTTGTATGCTACAGTATTTGCCCAGTAAAAGCAACTGTGAAAAGGACACAGCTACAAGTAATATCCAATAGATTACATATATACATCTATCAGAAAATAAGCGTATGCTTACTAACTTTATATTTACTAAAAGATAACAAAACTCTCTTCCTTTCTTCCCTTCTCCCCCGCTTTAAGCACATTCCTTGTCAGGAAGGAGTTGCTCTGGCTATCAAACCTGTTATGCCACCATTCCCCTCTTCTTATACTGCTACAAGTAAAATGTTACCTGGCAGGTTTAAGTGTTTGTCTCTCATATTGGCTTTACAAGCCCCACAAATAATTTCCAAAAAAAGCCAGCCTTCTCAAGGGAGGGTTAAAAATGCTTCTGTTCTTGCTTTTCTAGTTCAACTGCATCGAGATAGTTGTGTTTTCATTAGTCCATTTTAGAACAATAGCCAGAACACCATTATGCTATAAAATAAAAGCTCTTCCTCCAGTATGTCTTATGTTTGATCTCTTTTCTTTGGCATGCTTATACACCACACTACAGTGGCAGAGTGCTGAATGTCATGTGTGATAACTTGGATTTAATGCAGGGTCCTTCCCAGGCCATTTCAAGCTTCATTTCAAAGTTGAGGAAAAATGAGAATCTCAGTTTATGGGCTTAACTTACACTTACTTAAATTCATCTTGGAGGGAGCTTCAATTTGGAAGACATACAAGTCATAAAAACAGCTTTCTCCTTCCTGTTTAAGATTAAACTGTTTCGGCTTTTGTTTTGGCAAGACTTTGAGTCAGTGAATGAAAAAAAAAAAAGGAAGAGGAAGTTCAGAAAAACGGAGGGAGGGAGGAAGTGAGTACACTTAGTAATTTGAGACTGCAGAATACAAGGGAGAGCAGGTATGTCAAGGGACAACTGGTGGTGAGTCAGGAAGCAGTCACCAGTCTGTCTCTTCGCAATGTTGCAACAGCGGTAATCGTAACCTTGTGCTTTCCCCAGTTAAACTTAAGAGTGGTCTCTTGTAGTCCCATTGGATTGCTACAATTGCATGTTTGTTCCATTTGGTAAGTCCTAGAATACTTGTTAGGCCTTAGTGAATATCCTCAGCAGAGATCTACCTTCTCTGTCTGCAATCCTAGTGGAGTGCACCATGATATTCTAACTTGACATGCCTCTTTCTAATGTACTGTTGTGAAATACTGATGACTGCTCTCCCCCCCCCTTCTGTCCACCAGATTAAGTAACAATGGCATTTGTGAAGAGCGGCTGGCTGCTCCGGCAAAGTAAGTCATGGGCCTCTTACCTCCTTTTCTCCCTACTGTGCCTAACTTCTTCAAAAAACATTACAGCAACTCAGTAATTCCCCAGTATTTCTTAAAACAAGTCTCTAGGTCTGTGGGTGTTTTTTGCTTGTTTTTTTTTTTAAACTGTAAGACACTTCACAAAATGACCTGTCATGACAGCATTTCCACATGACCTTTTGGGTATACACCACATCTGTGGTGTCTGACTGGCCTTCAAGTTCAGATGCTGTTCTGTAATTACTGTTATATAAGTGGACACTTGGAAACTTTACCTGACACCTTACATTAATGTCTTCAATTAGTCATGCCCTCTGCTTGTTCTTGCAGCAAATTAGAACTAAAGCACCAGGTTGTAGCCCTTAAAATGAACTCAGTTGTGATGTAGAGTAGTAGATAAAATATGGAATCCAATTCTGTAATGTTCTAAAACAGGGATGTTGTAGGACAGGATTTTGCCTGGAGCCTGAGAATGCCTTTGTCCACTGGGGCAACTGGGAAGGATATCTTTTTTATTTTTATTAATTCTAGGACACAAACACTTTTGAATATGTGCCCTCAAAAGTGACTATCTAACTTTAAAGGTACTATTTTACGGCGTTGGAAGAAGAACTGGTTCGACCTATGGTCTGATGGCCGTTTAATATTCTATGACGATCAGAATCGCCGTGATATAGAAGATAAAATCCACATGCGAATCCATTGCATCAACCTCAGAGTGGGGAATGAATGTCGAGGTAATAGTGAAACCTTCAGGATTTGAGAGATTCTTTTTAACCTCAGTGCCTGCCCAGCATACCATTTATAACACTACTTGGACAGAAGTAAACATGTCCACGAAGCATGCAGCTTTGCTGTTAAAGAAAAAAAAACAAACACAAGAACTCCCCAGCTATGAAATTCCCTTATAGATGTCCATGGCAGGGTATCACCATTAGGGTTTGCTACTTCCTTTTATAACTCTGTGAGAACAGGATGTTCGCAGTAGACTTTTGTGTCTGATCATAGAGTGTTACTGGTGAAATTACAGTGCTGGCTGGAGGGAGAGGCAGGATTCAGAATGCAAAACCTCAGCAGATTTCTTTTCAAGCATTACAAAGTTCACTTCTAGCATTTGTTAGTATTTCACTTAATGCTGCATCAGTGAAGGACACAAGTGTCGGAGAGTACTTACTGCTGGGTACAGGTTGGTTCTGCTGTAAGACACTTGCATTTATTAAGAGTGATGTTCAGAGCTAGTTACGTTCAGGACATACTCTAAAGAGTGAGAGCACGTTATTTCCTTCTGTAAGTTGTTCTGATGTCATGGAAAGCAGCTATAAAAAGCCATAGTTTATTTTGTCCAGAGTTTTGCATAAACTATCTCCCTTCTTGTAGATGGGATCATGCAATTCTGGTTAGAGATACTTCCTTACTCATCTCTTTTTTTTTTTTTGTCTGACTCAGATTTCCAGCCTCCAGAGGGGAAGCAGAGAGACTGTTTACTGCAGGTTGTTTGCCGTGATGGAAAGACAGTCAACCTCTGCGCAGAAAGTGCAGATGACTGCCTGTAAGTCTGTCAAAGAGTTTTATTTTTGCTGCTTCTTCCTCTTTTAGCTTTCTTTTTTCTCTCTCTCCCTAATTATTATCCTTCTTTCAGACTTTCAGAGACATGTTTCAAGAAAATTTTCAAGCAGGCTTTCAGTTATAAGAAATATAGCTCTCCTATAAGTTGTGTAACTCATGTAGGTGTAGTTCTTGCAAACTAACTGCAAGTTAAGTCACTGAAAACACTGAAGGGTGAGGAGGAATAAAAGCATCTTATTAATATGGTTGATGCAAAACATGCTGAACAGATTTTTTTTTCACTTCTCCCCTTCTTAAAGTAGTACAAGACCCTGCATAGCCCAAGGATGTCCCAGTCATTGAAAAGAATACTCCAATATTGTGAACTCTCAACTGAGCTTGGCTGTGTATAGTTGGATAACATCTATCACCAGTGTTTGCCAAGTATGCATGGTGCACCATGCATGCTCCCAGCCATACTGCATGGGAGTATGTGTGAACTGTATGTACCTTCTGTTCTAACTCCAATAGTGTCTAGACCCACACTCTCTAGTCTGCACAGATGCAACTCTTCAGGCAGGAGATACAACTTTCCGGTTGCATCTCTACCTATAACCTTATCCTGAGCATGGCCGCATATCACCTACCTATTGTGCCTGCAGTGAAGATCTTCAGATGTGTTCCTTGTCATGGTCCTTTTCTTGTTCATCCTCACTCCATCTCAGCTCTGCAAAGGAAATAATTATTTTTCAATCTTGGTGTAACACTTTGGTGCATTCATTTTAGTGTATCATTAGGCTTTCACACATGGAGTATCTTAAACTCTGCTCCTGCAGTACCTGTAGTTGCTAACCTTGTTTTATTAATAGTCCTAAAAAGAAAAAGTGGCATTAATTTTTATCAGTGTTCCACTAAACAATGCTTTTTCACAGGGCATGGAAAATTGCTCTCCAGGATGCCAGAACAAACACAGTAAGTGTACTATCTAGACTTTGTAATGATAGAGAAGAAGCTTGTCAGTGATATCTGTGGTCCAGCAGCTGGCCTTTGAAATCATGTTCCATCCTTCTCTGCTAGAGAAAAACAGGGTCATAAGCATGATGTAAGGCTTGTGGGTGGGGAGGAGAATGATCCTCTGGATCAACAGCACATGTCATCCTTGCAGCCAAAGTCAGGCAAGCATGTGCTGAGTGAAACTGAATGATTTCAGAGAGTGATTTCTCTGGGCGGATATGAATGTTTGGGAAGCTGGTCTGTAAAGAAAGTGGGCACTGAGGCTGTGTGCAAAAAGTAGATCTGCAACCTGTAAAAATGTACTTTCCACTCCTACTATCTGTTGCCTACCAATTGCTAAAGGAAGCTTACTGCAAGTATGAGACACTTTTGACCTAAACAGGAAGCTGCTTTTTTTAATCCCACTACATTGTGGGATGCCTCTTGGCAGACAGTAAGAGGTGCTTGGAAGGGAGTGCAGACATACCAAGAAGGAGTATATTACCTCTGCGTCAGCAAGCTAGCTGTGATTAGTTGGATAGGTCAGGGATCATAGAAATCTCTCTGTGAGTCAGAGTTCTCCAGAGAACTGTGTCTTTGGGGAACCCCAACCATCCACTTACTTCTGGGCATTAATTTGTTTTTTCTTCCAGACTGCCTTCCAGAGTGCTTTTTAGCACTAGCTTTCCTTAGATGGCTAGAATGAACCAGCCTGAGATGGTTTACTTTCTTGGGAAAATGCTGTTTTGAAGAAGCTTGTTTCAGTTTTTGATGGGTCACAGTAACATTGCCGCTTCACTGATGCATCTGTCATATAGCAAAATTATTCTGGACACAAATGTCTCTGAGTGCAGCAATGCTATGCTGCCTCATGGTGTTAAATGAAAAGTGAAGGATTTTTTCTCACGCAGAGGACACAGCACTCAGGGTCTGTCTGCTCTAGTTTTAGGGGCTTTATCTTTCTTAGACGGTGACTCCTGGTTTCAGGAGTTACAAGCTGCTGCTTTTCATGTCTCTGACACTGTGCCAGATGGCATGCAAAACCTGACAGTGCATCACCTTTGTCAGCCAAGGCAGACTCCTGCTACTGAAAGTAGGGCAGGTAGCTGTCTGCACAAGAAATATCCAAAATTAGCACTTTCCAAAGCTATTACAACTCTCCACCTGGACTTGAACTAACCAGGTAACTGGGTTTGAGTCCATCTGCAGGTGTCTGATACAGCTTTCAGAAATACTGAGCATCCAGCAGTGCTACTGGAATAGCTGGGTGATCATCCTAGCTTTCAGAACTATGTCACTTAAAGACGCTTGCAGGCTTATGTCATATCCTGTATAGAGTTTCTTGTAGCAGAACAGAATACATTTACTTCTGAGATGTGAGCACCTGCAGGACTTCATCTCAGGTGGTAGAAATACCTGCCTCTTACTATAGTGCCTTCAACAGTGCATTTCAAGCAATCCTTACAATCTCCACTACGAGTTTGACCTGGGATATGGCCACAGTATGCCATCAAAAGTCTTTCGCAGTCCATTAAAAGAGCTGATGGGAACATTCTCTGTTGAGCTATTAAAGCATTCACATGTAAATTCAAAAAAAGGAGCCGTTTCTTTCTTGGGATAAGTTACTAACAGCATCACTGTAGACTTCTGATATTAGGGGCAAGAATACAAGGCTACTGTAACAAATCTTAATCATCTTTAGAGAGCTCCTTGAAGATGGATTCAGGTAAGCCATCACCTTTGCCTCATGGCTGCCTTCAAAAAGGGCCAAAATTATAGGTGGCATTTGAAAGGTAAATCCCTGAAAAACACAACCCCCAAATCCCTAGATTTAAACCCATCTTGCTGCATTTTTTTTCAGCCTCCTCATGGCCAGAAAGTGACAGGTAGGTAAGAAGTTCCGCTTAGATGTGCAGGTGCTACTGTTGGCTATCACATTTGTTTCCTTTATCAGTACTTGCAGAACTTGGTGATACTACTCTAGGGTGCCAGGAAGCAGTTAGCTTAGTTATTTTTTTTATCTGAAAACTGAGGATGAACATGAGAGCAACTTCTAAAACTGAGATGATGAAAAGAGGGAAGGAGTCTGTGTGCTTGCATGCACACATACAGGTAAGAAATATGGTAAGAAACTGTACAGCTCCTTCCCATGGTTGATCAGGCATTTGTGGTCTCCCAGGTCTGCTCTCCAAGTTGTTTCTTGTTGCAGGGCTTTATAAGGCACTCTGCTTTCTTAACATGCAGCATATCTAAATGTTACTCTTGGGGTCATTCAGTTTTAATCCTCTTGCTACTCTAGTTGGCTGTAAGAAAAGGTGTTAACTGCTATTTTTCCATGGTGTTTAGGGCTACGTGGGATCTGACGTGATATATGATGAGACAGCCATCTCCTCAGCCCCTCCTCCCTATACAGCTTACGCTACACCATCACCTGAGGTAAGAGTTGCAGTTGGGAGGCATTAAAATAAGTGAGGTAGCAGAAGCAGCCGTCCTTCAAGCACCTAAACTGTACTCCCAAAGTGCTGGGTTTCACAGTTAGATCCTGCTTTAAGGTTTGTACAAATGGACGGTGGGAATGAGGCACTAGCAAAATACTGTCACTCCTATTTGAGATGGATTTCCTCTGAAAGGGATCAGATAGATTTGGCTGGGAGATATATAAAGGGATGGGTGCTCAGTGAACTCAGAAAATAAAGCTTCTTAGAGACAGGGAAGAAGTTATTTGGTTAATTTTGAAAAATCTTGGCCATGCAGCCTTTAATATAAGGAGGTGTGACCACACTTTCACATTGTGTAAGCACTGGAAGGATATAAAACCAGGAGTTTTAAAAATAGGATTTAATGACTGGAGCTGTCACTTTTAACACATAAAGATTGTGTTGTATACAGGATGTCATAGCAACAAAGTAACTCTAGCTCCTGGATGCACAGTTATTCTGCACTGGAGAAGGAACAGAATGGGGGCTGTACCAGCACACATTGCTGATTTCTGGATGTTCTGACTCGTGCAGTGATACGCAGAGGTGCAGGTTGGGGTAGTACTACTTGTTGCACTATGGCCACTCTGCTCTAGCCCCTCACTGTTAAGAAATAGATGTGGTACTGGGAGCTATATTAGGGCTAGCACTGGGGCTCCTCTTTCAGAAAACAAAATTGCTTCCAAAAGATATGGCTATAGAGTGCTTGTTGTGAATCTGATGTTTACTTGCTGTGTGCCAGGGGAAAGTTGGTTGGAGTTTCCTGGGATCAGCTGCTGCCTACCTGGCACTTCTGAGCTCTCCAGAGAGCTGTTGTTGGCATGCAGGCAGAGAGAAGGAAGCTGGGAGGGCTGCTGTGGCTCTGCCTGACAAGCCAGGCCCTGCTCCTGACATTCAACATCTAAGAAGGGTGGGAAGCGAATGCTGCTTAGGAGCATTTTTTTTTTCAAACAGTTGTTCTGAATCCTTTCCAGAGTAGTCTAGATCAGTACAGACTGGATATTTTAATGAACCTTGAACTGCATTAGAAACGAACAAAGTGCATGATTGGATACATGACAAAGCATGCTTTTGTAACAGACATTTTGGACATTTTTAATTTCACCAGGTTTATGGCTATGGTCAGTACAATGGTGCATATCCTGCCACGGGTCCTCAAGTCTTCTACGCCTCCAATGGACAAGCCTATGCCGTTCCCTACCAGTATCCATACCAAGGTAATCAGTATCAACCATATTCTCCACCTTCACATAGAAGCATCATCCTTTTAATGTTAGAGAAGACCAAGTAATTGACACGAGGGGCTGGGTTCAGATGTAGCATTTTCAAGTTCCCTCACCACCTGCCACTCCTGCACAACAGAGTGACAGAAAGAAACCTGACTTGTAACTGGAACCAAAGTCCCCTCACCCTTTCACAACAAACTGAGCACAATGGAATTTGTTTCAAGTGATTTAACCTTCTAAATGTGATCCCAATGTATTTAAATCACTTTATAAACTCTTTTCAAAGCACACAGAACTCTAACTACAATAGTCAGCATGTTTTCTAAGGAAAGATATGAGAGTTAGAGCAAGATTGGCTCAGTACTCTGTACTGGGCATAGATGGAAATCTTGCTTCATTTGTTGCTCTTATACATAGCTTAATTTTTACCAACATTGATGTCCAGCTGTGATCCCAGAATTAAATGAAAAAGTTCTAAAGGTAAATCCACTCCCAAAGCATGGTAGCAACTGGTTCCTTTTCTGCATGCTGGGAATGCTGTAAGGGAGTACATTCAGCCTTGTGAAGTCTTCTATTGCTCTGTTCAGGTTTGTGTAGCTCTCAATCTCCATAAAAGAGGAAGAAGGCTAAAACTTTAGGGTGTGCTTTTAGCTTAGTCACTTTAATTTAGGATTAGCTGTGTGTAGAGAACCCCAGTCCTACAGAATCAGGCGCTTAGATCAACATGGGTAATATAAATCAGAAGATGTAATTTACTAAATTTATGATTGGCTCCGCAAACAAGAATCTCTATTTGGGATTTTTTTTACCATTTAACATTTGTTAGGTTATTTCATTTGCCCCCTTTTTTTTTTTTTTTTGGTGCAAAAGGACGTACACCAGCTGAGAGCTTTTAAAGCTCTCCTCATCTAAGTCAGTGAAGTCCTAAGGTACAGGTCACATACAAACACGCACAGGGGAAGGCAAGTTCTTTTGGTTCTCAGCAACTAAAAAGCACCGGCTTGTTCAAAGGCCAAAGAACCATTTTTAAAAATTACCAGCAGGCCTTGGAAATCAAGTCACAGAAACCTGTCTGATAAAAATACAGCACGAAACTCTCCTAAACAGCGTTTGAAAGGCTGGTGTGTTGAGATACTAGTTATGGTCTGGGGATAGCAACCAAGCCTCGGTGTCTCCCTTCACTAGAGTTACTTTAACTAAATCTTACGGGGTCAAGTTCATCCCTAGCAACTAACTTAACCCCTGTATTTTCAGCTTCCTTGTTTATTCTCTGCATTGACATAATCCTTCTCATGAGGTTCCTAGTGCTATCAGCTCCAGTTTCTGGATGCCTCGCCATGCGTTGTTGAGTCAGTGAGAGGCTCTGCCAGTTGAGTTAGTTGGATTACTTCAGTATCTGTTTCAAAAACCACTGCAGTATCTTTCAAAATATTTAATCTTCCTGAAATGGAAAGCAATACTGTTATGTTTGCTTTGCAGGTAGGAGCTAAGTCACAAAACATGACAGGCGGAACTTATACAACTCTGTTGCAGAGCAGGGGTCAACTGGTGTTCTCTGGAGTCTTAGATTAACTCCTTACTACTGGGCCAATATTCATCTGAAAAGAGATGTGGCAGCTGTCACCACACAAGTGCAGGATGCACTTCAGTGCAGGATGTGAAGGCTGAATTGAAGTATTAAGGAGCAATTATAATGTAAATAATTGATACACATTTTCTGGCAAACCACTGGCTTAAACGCTACCAAAGATGTTTTTTTGAAACTTCACTATTTGACTTAACTTCAAGGTTGAATCAATTTTTAGACCCATTTCTTGCATTAAACCCACTATCTCTTTGATGGAATGATACAAGTAATTCACAGGTTCTTTGCTGACATAAATGCAGAACAATGTTCAGTTTGACTTTTGCTATGAACTTTTCTCCCAGATTTTAACCTTTTATGAAGCTAGGAGTGTTGTTAGGCTTCTGTAATTTTTTTTAAATTATGGAGGCTGAATCCAAAGCAGAGATGCATTCTACCCTTGTAGCTGACATCATCATAGTGTTCAACAGAAGGAAGAGGGTGAAGGAATAGTCATGTTTTGGAATCCCAATGCATGGTATTATGATCTACATTTCTTTTGCCCTCCTTCTAACAATCTCTTACTTCCTAGGACCTTATGGCCAACCTCCTGCAAACCATGTCATTATTCGAGAGCGTTACCGTGACAGTGATGGAGATCTTGCACTGGGCATGCTTGCTGGAGCAGCGACTGGAATGGCTCTGGGATCATTATTCTGGGTCTTCTAAACTACCCATTCCTTATCTTTGTAGTTCCAAAAACCTTTATTGTGTGCAATAATAATATTGGCAATGTTGCTACTGTTAAACTTTTAAAAATGCAATAGTTATTTTTCAGTAGTGACATCTTAATAACTGATTCTTAACTGTCCAAAGGAGAGTTTAAAGGCACTATTTAGTCAAGTGGTTAGAGAAGGCATGTGCTGCTGTTGAATTCTGTTCTGATGTAGTGCAGTAGGATCTGTAGTGCTAAGGATCAATATGAGCACCGATGTAATACAGTCACAGTCAGTAGCTTTATGAACAGACTGTTAAAGTAAACACGTTAGAAATAATTTTTTTTTTTTTGGTCTAAAATCTGGGACAAATAGAAGGCTTATAGGAGCCCTGAATTAGCATATATGTACTACTGCTTTCTAAACATTCCTCAGACAAACATACAGCTCAGCAGAAACTCCTTGGCTTTAGGCAATCTGCCATGCTTAAGGACTTTTTGTTTTTAAGCTTGCCTGCAGATGGTAGTATATTTTCTTAGATGGAGTCCTATCCTTGTCTCTGACACCATCTAGGCAAAGTTGTCCGAAAATATATAAAGCAAACCGCTAAGAAGCGGTGGCAGTCTTCAGTTCTTTTATTCTCCCAGAAATGTGAAAGACCAGTGGCAAGGAAGACCAATATTTCTTGTTCCAGCTCCTTCTTTAGCCTGAATCGCTGTCCTCTGGTCAGATGGAAGGAATGGATTTTAGCTTTGCAAGTGGTCTTCCTTGTCTGTAACCAACCACACTGCTGAGGAAGAGGCCATTGCCTGGTATCTGTGCTCATGACTCTGTTGTTGCTCTGCAGAGTCTGGAGGAGGAGAGCTAACTTGAACAACCCTTGCCTTGTTGGCCCTGCCAGAACCCCTCTGCATGCAGTAATAGTCAAGAGGGAAGAGACAAACAGCAGAAGCAGACCTTGCAGACAGGCACTTTGATATCAGCCACCTTGCCGTGGTGGGGATAGCGCCTGCCTCTCCTCAGCCTCCAATGTTTCCTGAACCAGGTTCTTTATCTGCAACTAGGTTTGAGCACAGCTGAGACTGGGTTTGTTCTATGCACACCCTCACCGATAACAGGTTTCTTCTTGAAAACACTCCAAGGAACTTGTCTGGTTTTGTGTCTGGTTCCTTACACAACATGCTCCTGCGGGCTGCTGTGCTATGGACTGTAACCCAGAGTGCAACTGTTGTGTGTTGTGGCATTTCATTATCCTGTTGTAATCCATGCTGAGCTGTGCTTGGCAGAGGAAGGAAAGCTGAGAAGAAATGCACATGCTTTCTTAATCAGGTAAAAGAGGCAGGGTGCCTAAGCTGAGTTCTTTATAGTAAGAGGACTTATTTTTATACTTCCACTTTCAGCTTCCTGTAATCATACTGTTTTAATATGTTAAGGCTTTCTTCTTTTTATGCTTTCATTCAGAAGTAGATTCATTTCCTCAAGGTTCAGAGGGTTTCAGATATGTCAGGAAAGATGAAAATAGATAAGAATTTGCACCCATATAAATTTAGATCAAGCTCTGACCTTTTTCAATTTCATCCTAAAGCTGTTTTGGCTGCATCCTACATATTTAAGTAATAGAGGTCTTAAACAAGAGTTTGGATAACAGCCAGGGGAAGCGTTAAGTTTTCCTGACTCTTAAGACCAACTCCAACAAACTGAAATCATCGGAAGGAAACAGACATATATTATCTTGGCTGCATTACTAAGAGCGGGCCTAATCCAGGGATTGTAAACTTGAGAAACTTTGGCTTGGAGCCATGTATCAATGTCCATGCATGTCCTTTCAAAGATTAATAAAAGCCATGTATGTTCTGCCAATGATGTGTACTAAAAGGACTTCACTTGTTGGAGGTTCAAAAGAGGACTAAAGCAAAAGTTTCCTATTGATAATCCAAACCAAAAGGGATTAGAGTTCCCTACTGAAGTTCTCATAGAGGCCTAGTACCGTTGAGCTCAGAAAGATGGTGACTGCCTGGAACTTAAGCAAGCAAACATTTCTAACCTTGTTAAGCCTTGAGATAACTGATTATAGGTATACACTGCTGTTTAGTTTGTGCTTCATGATATAACTAGTTATGCAGAATGCCTCCATCTCCTCTTCTCCTTGTGTGATATTTAGCTTGTAAGGGGGTGGCAGTGTAAAACAATTGAACATCATTCTCATTCTTTGAATTTCATAAAGATTGTGAAAGAATAGCACAAAGTGAATCAGCTAGTAAGTTCAGATGTTTTTTTCCTTTTTATTTTTTATTTTTTTAAAACTAAGAGCTGTTGATGACAGCAGGGAAATGTGTCTTCTCTGTATCTGGGTCCCCAATTTCTTCAAGTGAAGTATGTAAGATAAAGATTCTGTTGATCACAGAATATTCTTGGGTTTAAAAATCAAAGCAAGGAATGATCTACTTTAAAAGTTCAAATCAAAGCAAGTCTCCATTAAAGATCTAACCTTACCAAATTGTGCATTTAAAGGGAAAAAATCTTACAAATTGAAGCTGAAGATTCCAATTCAGTCTTGGTAACAATAGGCTGTTTTATACAAAATCATGAACTACTTTTCTATCCTAGTAGCACAGGCATTTAGAAGTCAGAAAGCAAATGTATGAAACTGTGCTATGATATAAGAAGTACTTCATGTATCTGCAGTCTGTGTAGATGCACGTGTGAGCTGAAGGAGCAGGGCCAGAATAGATTTCATGGCTTGGAGGTACTGCCATATCAACTTCTGCAGATAGCTGATACTGTAGTAATGGAAAGAGGCAGAGTTCTCAACAGAGCTTACACTGACAGTGGGTTTGGCATGATCATTTTAAAAACTGATCAAAATTGTAGTCCTAAACATGTGTTTCTGAATGGTGCTCTTCATGATGCAGTGATTCCATTTATACCTGCACAGCACCCAGGCTTTCCTAGCTGGGGCCCAATACTTGAACTTCTTAAAACTATGGGAACTCTACAGCCACTGCAGTACCACTTTTTTTGCAGCGTACGCTATCAGTTGAAGATGACAAAATCTGTTCCATAGCAGTTATGGCCTATTCAGAATTAAATGGCAGGGCTTACAGAGGTCTTGAGTCTATACATTTAGACGTGACTATTTTTTTCCAGACTCTCAAGAATCCTGGACAGAACCAGGCTTCTTGAGAACAGGGTGGAAATGCTTAGCCCTCTGGTAAGCCCAACCATCTGAAAAAAAAGTGAACCAAGGCCCCCTCCCAAATTCTTAGTTACATGTGAAAACATAGCTGTTAGCTTCTACTGCTTAGAGGTGTGGGACTAAGGAGGTAGCCTCTTCTAGTGAGATGGTAAGGGCTTATGAATTGGGAGGAGGGGGTGGGAAATGTTTATGCACAGAGCAACTGCATTGACTTTTTGCATTTTTCTAGTGCTGAAGAACATTCTGAGCTGTGTCTAGACAAAGCTACCCTAAACGTCACAAAACAGGGGCTTCACTTTGTTCTTCAGTGAAGATTTAATAGATGATGAAACCAGCTAAGCAAATTGAGCAAAGGCAAAAATTCACACCTATTTTCTTCAAATGTGTTTGTCTCTTTTCCTCCTCCTTATATGGCTAAGATAGATATATCATAGAGGGTAGCATGCAGCAAATGTTTGTTTCTTTCTCCTAGATACTTCATGTTCTTGCACACGATTGTAAAATGCTGCTTTTCCTATACATCCATATTCTCAGTAATTTATAGCAAAATATCCTTAGCAATAAAATTCATATTTAAGTATAATTGTTTTGTCTTTATGTCTGATTTTTTTAGTAGTTCCCATTTAGGTAGACTGTAGATGAGTATGTTTTTTTCAAACACACAGTTGGCTTACAGGATATTTCCATTGCAAGGTGGTCAGTAAGCAGTGCCATGATTAATTCTGTGCACCTCCACTCTTTCCTAAGTAGTTACAAAGGTCAGCAAAATGGGAGCAAAACAAACAGGGAAAACCGCAGCTATTGGAATTAAGAGCTCAGGCTAGCATACCTCAGTCTTATCAGTTACCATTTAATAAAATGCCTGTGAAATCAGCTAAGTAACTGCCCTAACACCACTATACTGAGATTAGAATTAAGGCCTATTTCTTTTCTAATGGAGTTGAAGGCTTTGACTCAGAAATGCTTAATCTTGGATATATGCAATGCTGGTCCAGATTTACCATTTGACACAGTGTTATCAAATCAACAGATTTGTACTGTTTAGTATTGAAATAAGCAGCTTGGAACACAGATGTTGCTCTGGGCAAAATGCTACTGGTTGCTCTATTGGTATTTCCTGTTTATAAATTGCTTCAGGGGAGTTGGGCAAAATCAATAAGTTTGCATAGACAAAGACACTAACTGACCACAACTAACTCCACTACTTAAAGGCAGACAATCCTATGTTTGCTGGGAATTAAACTCTTATTTGTCAGATGGACCACAGCACATTTTGTGAAGCGCTACCCTTGCTTCCTGCCATTTTCTTTTTATTGTCTGAGCAGCAGTGGTTTTTTAGCCACTGAGCTGGGGGAGGAATGAACACAAATCTGCTGTTTCAACCAATCAGTTAACAGAGGAGTACATGCCACTCTTCTCCTGAGGTTGGTATGCTGGCTATGCTTATTTCACCAGTCATCAGTTCCATATGATGTATTTACCAACTGAAGCGCACTTAAATACACTTAACCCTGCCCACCTTCACTGAAATTTCTGCACGAGAAAAGTCAGGGAACTATATTTGCTGTGCAAGGCTTAACAGCTCCATACCTCTCTGCACTGCTGTGCTCTGTAAATGGTATACAGCTTAGAGAACGGGCTTTGCCTCTGTCACTGCTTTCCCTTCTACTGCATCTCCTGTCCTGTTTGTGGTCCCTAAATGTGACTGCAGTAATTAACTCGGGTTGTATTCCTAGAAGTACCTTTATTTGTCCCTCTCTCCCGTTGCAGTTGTGCAATAACACATGGAAATCAGTGTGGAGCATTCCAGAAATAGAAGCTGTTCCTGCCATTTCTGTGGAACTGAAAGTTTCCTTCACTATGTTGTGAGCACTTATTAACTATAAATGAGAGCTTGTAACAATGGACTGACATTAATGTACTGATTTGGGAGTCTTCTGATTACCACAGGTTCTCATTAGCTTTCAGAGTTTTCAAGGCATCTCTAAAAGGCCCCAGACACACAAGGCAAATAAAAACCCCAAGTGTATCCGCTTTAATAATTTAAAGCTGAAGATCCATTTGATGATGATTTGAGGTACAGGTTGTGAAAGTTTCAGACTGGCAATACTGGGCTTAATCTGACTGAATATGGTAGCTGTAATACTGACATGGCCTTATTCTCCAGATACATTTAACTTTGGTACCCAAGGTATTTTGGAAAGTAGTAAGGCTTTAGATGTGACAGATAAACAAAAGAACAGTGACCCAAAATTATCACAGACAAGCACCCAGAGCTTTCAGCTGCCAGGAGCAGGTGGGGTCCAAGATGAACTTACCCTGTTTGCAGTGCTCCCCTGAAGCGTGGTGCCACACAGCACCCCAGTGACCTGCCTCTGGCTGCAAGTTAACCAGCAACTCCAGTGCGCTCACAGGTGAAGAGGCAAATGCTACCTCTTTTTTTTCCCTGACAGACAATGGGATTTTCTGTAATCGAATCGTCTTTCCATCTACTTCAGTCTTGCTCTCTGTGCTGAACAGTCACTGCTCCTGCTCGGTGGACCCAGGCCCCTTCTTTGTCCCACAGGCACAGCTCAGCTTCGCAGGCACCGCGCTCCTCCCCAGCGCATGCTGCGTGCCACTGGGACGGGGAAAAACCACCTCTGGTTCCTGCCGAAGTCGATGTGTGCAGCCTAAGGTACCCGGAACGGGGTGCACTGGCCGGACGAGATCCCTGCTG